>BQKZ01007965.1:0-31995 GCA_036244855.1 Temnopleurus reevesii | reverse complement strand
AATAGGTTCAAGTGAACAATACAAACCGTTTTCCATACTGATTTTATTTTGGTGGGCATAATTAGTAATCATGAATATTCATCAAGGAAGTTAGGGTGTTGTATCAATATCAATATCAATATTTATTGCACTTGATCATTTTGGACGTTAGAGGGCACTTTTCAAGAAATTAATGCTAAGGTACGCTTGTACGCAGTGTTTTACGGTATTCTTCTTATCTTTTTCCAGTATGCTTCTTCAACTTTAAACAGTGTGTGATCTTATACACCAAATTGTAAATATGAGTAGATTGTAAATATGTAGTTACCATTCTATCAAATCATTGTTATGATAATTTCATCTTGCCATTTGGGGTCCTACGCCTCACTAGCTTTGATGCGATTTCTGTAGGGTCCTATTACCATCTCCAAACTGTATTATCTTTCATAAAATTCATACATTTATATTTTGAAATGTTTGTTATTTATGCTGTTGTTCATTCACGTCTTAGCAAAAATAGCTTCTCGCAACTGGCCTCTGGTTTCAACCCCTTCCCCAAAACAGATCGGAGCCCCGTAATATAAATGTTTGCGATTAATTGCTAATCTGATAGCGATCGATATCAATCGTAAGTCTATGGCAAATCATGTACAGTCAAACCTGTCTACAGAGGCCACCCCAGGGGAAACAGAAAAAGTGGCCACTGTAGACAGGTGGCCTCTATAGGCAGGTTCTATAACACGCATTTTCACCTGGAGGGAATCAATTTAAGTGGCCACCATAGACAGATGGTCACTATAGACCACGTTTAAGTTTACAGGAGATACTTATTTTCCCTAATTATTTCACTTTAGGTAGAACCAGCGATGCGGAGCACATGGGGGGGGGGGGGGGGGTCGCCCGGGTCATAGCTAAAGGGGGCACCAAAATTGCCAAGCTCAGCCCTCCGGGATGTCAAATTTGCTGAAAGGGGCGCCAAATTTGAGGTGAAGACATTTCTTGTTGTTTGATTTTTGTTGCTTGTAGGCTCAGCTAAGCCCCCACACGGGGGCAACAGATTTGCTGAGAGGACGCCAACTGTCGAGCAAAAATCCTGCGTGTGCGCATGCCAGTTATATCATGGATATATCAGCTCAGAGTTTTATATCCATGGTATATGTATATCTATAGGAAGGAATCATTACTAACATTTGTCCACAATATTTTTTCTCAAGGTTAAGATATATTATTTTCTCTTCTTCTCCTTCACGATTGTCTACTCCCTCGAATTTATGTCCCAATTATAAATATGACCATATTGTCTAATGTTGAAATAGCCATATCAGTAAATGTCTTTCTATTACCAGAATTTGTCGATATTGTATTTATTGAGTCTAAAGATCTGCTGCTCCCAGTGTACTTCCAGTCTCAATATGTATTCAGATCATTATGATAAATATAGATCGGCACACCCCCGATCATTTTTTTTTCGTTCGCACGTCAAGCCATCTCATTTAGAGGGTGAAGACCATATTCACGCTTAATAGTTTTTTTCTTTTTATTTTGCTAATTAAGCACATTTGTTTATTCTTTATTTTTCGCTTGCTTCAAGCCAAGCCGTGAATATGTCGTGGGGTCGTTTCACCTCTCGCTCTTCAAATAGTGGGTCGGCTGTTCAAATTCTGCCCACAGTTCACCATTGTGCTGCACTAAACCCAGGTGAAGTTGATGGGGACGACAGGAAGAAATTATACGGAATGCAACGTGCATTCATAGCCGGATGATAACGAGTGAAAAAAAGTTTCAGCAGCACTGCATGAGCATCAATATACGGTGGGAAAACACTTGGAAGGCTTCCAAAATTTTGGCGGCCCTCTCTCAGCAAATTTGCGCCCTTTACCAAAACTTGACACGTTCAATGATTAAAAAAAATCAGATAAATAAATCAGTTTGTAATTAATATACGACCGATTGCCTACCATTGGGGGGCTAGAACCCCCCCCCCCCCCCCCCCCCCCCNCCCCCCCCCCCCCCCCCGCCGTGGATAGGTCCTATATAGTTTGAAAGCAAAAACCCTAGACTTTCGGTGTGTGAGTGCGCAGAGCATGATACAGGGTATGCATTGTGTGACTACATCACACACATATAGCATTGATCTATCCTCATGCAGGCACACAATGCATACCCTGTATCAAAATCTGTGTATGCGCACAACGAAACCCAAGGGTCTGTTCTAGCAGACTAGTCGATACACGCACCTTACGCAACGAACGAGAAAAATAGAAAAACGAGATAATCTGACCCTTAGAAAAAAAAAGTTAACGGAAGGTACAAACATCAGTCAACGTGATTGCCACACACGTGTACCTCGGGATTTTCGGGAAGATCACGTAGCAAGTCAGTGCATAGTCTAAAAATACAAGCCTAATTCTTTTTGTAATGAATTGTTTTACTATAAATATTAAATAAAATATTTAAAAAATGATTTTATATTTTGATCTATTTATTAAAACATTTTTTTGTGATTATTTTCAAAATCTCAATTTTTCAAAACGTTTGAATAAAAAATAAGATATTATAAATAGATTATATTTAGTATAAGGTCTGTGTTTTAAGACTAGTCAGTATGTGTGTTGTTGTCCAGCCAGTATGTTGTATATATGTGTGTATATTTTTTGCAACAACGATCGGCGTCGACGTGTACGTGTAGAACGGATTGCTTACGAAGAATATACGCAATTAATTCGCGATGAAAAACGCTACAATAATCTCATCATTTACGTTTTGCTTGGTGCCTCAGCTTTGAAGTGATAAATGCACACAGCACAGGTTCCCTTGCGAATTGTGCAGGATTTTGAGTCGGTTGGAATTAAACCCGATGAGCGGAGAAGTGTCGAGAAGTTAGGCCTTGTAAGATGCCGATTCTCGATCATACACAATCTTGCCCATGATTTTGGATTTGGATTTTACTGTCCGGACTCTACCGAAATCAACAAAAGGCTAGTCCGCCAGGTTAGGCGATCGGATAGTGCTAAGCCCGCCCAAACTTGGGCAAAGTCTCTGCGTGATCTAATTGTGAGTAAATTGGCATATTGGTAAATTGGCATATTTTGTTGGCAAGAAATATGGCTAACTGATGTGCGACAATAGTCCTTGGAGGTCTGACTTATGCACAGTAGGCCTACTGGAACAAAAAGTCCAACTCCAAGACCAAGTCGGTCCAACTTTCTACATTGCGACATTTATTTATGATTTTTTTACCTGCATGTAACTGGCCCTTTGTTTATTTATTGAGAATGTTCACTCAATTTGTTGTCATAGTTCGATGCCACTTTGGACCCTAACATTAATTATTATATAGGAGAGCCATATATTAACATTTTCAATTTCAATCTGGAATTTTGTCTTTTAGTTTATTAGTTTTTACATTTTTTGCCCAGGTAGCAAAATGTAAAAGATAAAATTCCAAATTGAAAATGTAGATACTTTTATATTGATAAGGGTCGAAAGTTTGATGGCATCAAACTAAGTTAATTCGTTTTCATAGACAGAAACGGCTATCAGTTACAGGATGTAAGAGGATTTTTTTAACAGTGTCTGACATTCAGACATTGAATTGTATGGCAGAGAAAGTTCATCTACCTAACAGTTATGGCAGAAATTAAAAAAAAAAAAACCCTCCATCAAACTGATGGATTTTACTGTCCAACGTTGCATTCTGAATTTGATTGGTTTTATTTTGAATGATTGACAAAAATATGAACTATTATTCAAATAATCTCCGACAAAATTGGAGGAAGAATAACAAGAAGAATTAAGAAAATGCGTACCGATGTATGTCCAAGATAACATGGAGATTAACAGCCAGCTGGGCATACCTCGCATTGTAAGCATTGTCTGCATACCCATCTACGACATTATTTCAAAAGTGACTTGAATTAAATTTGTAGCAAAGAATGTTTGCTTTTACAAAAATGTCTTTTAGTCATCAGAAATTAAACCGATTTTGGCCTTGAAAAAAAAGGAAATAGTGTCAACATTGCAGAGGTTTCTTGGTTGAATCTGGTGCAAAATTGATTGCCGACGCACTTCTGCACAGCTCGATTGGTTTGTCCACAAATACAGCGCATGGATAGCTACCAACATCCTGTTCTACCTATGTTCTAGGATTTTTCTCACCAAGATAAGAAATATTCCTAGAACGACTTTATGATAGACTGGTATCTGTCTTGTGCCTAATGATTTATAATATCATGCGCATTAAGAGCAAGAAATGAGTACCAGTCGATCTTAAAGTCCTTTTTATTTTGGTGAATCATCGCCCAGACCTTACATGTAGCTGTATGAAGAATTTACACATGTATTTTTTTTTGCTATATTGCAGACCTGACAACTGTAACAGAAAACAACAAAGCAAGATGGAGTGGCTTATTATGGGAGGTGGCTTGAATGCCACTGCAACCAACCTTGGTTACCAGGAAGACTCCAACTACATTATCACTGAAGAATGCAAGGGTAAGTTTTTGAAGCCAGAAAAATTGTTTGGATGCCCCCCAATGCAAGTAGGAAAAAAAATATGGTGGTCAGTCTGAGAAAGTATTTTTTTAATGAATTTTGCTATGTTTCAAACATAATTTAAACTATTCATGATGGAAATAAGCCGGAAAATGGGAGAAATATGTTTGATTATAATTTTTATTATTTTTTAATTTTAGTTACAAGCAAAGTTCAGAGCATGCCATATCTAGAAGGTCGGTTGGTTGAGGGCATCCATACAATTTTTTTTGGAGGGGGTACATAATGAAGCTCTGAAGTATGCTCAAAGACGGGTCATGTGCGTTTTCAATTTCACAGCCAAGTTATAAAATTTGTGATTTGGGGGCTCAACAGGCACTGAACTTTTAAAATCATCATGGGAGCTCTAAAAAAAAGAATGAGGACTTTAGGGGAGGTAAATTGGGTCTTGGGGTTACAAAGGACTCTATACACGTACATTATTCCTTTCAAAGTATTTAGGTGCGCTTACGGAGAGCATTGCTGTCACTCCCTTTAATTTTTAGTCCCTGGCACAATTGTGATGATGGATAGAAATTTGTTGTTACCAAGGATGCAATTTCATCTTTTATCTAGACCACAAACCAAGAGATTTTCATTTTTCAGGATGAAAATTTCTTGACCATAGAACATGAATTTTAGTCATAGACCTGGAACGCAACCAAAGATAACGAATTCCACGACCAGAGGATGTAAATTTGGCAAACAATCTTTTCAGAAATTTCATGATAAAAAAACCCCCTGATAATTGGATTCAATTTTTTGTTACAAGTCTGATAATGGCTGTTTGTATGAAAGAGTGCACCCCCAAATATGTTTGGATATGTTGGTTGAAAAACGTAAACTGCTGAAAATAGCACCAGAAATTTTCATTCGGAATACGATATCATCAAAAAGTTATGATTTTTAGGCATCTTTCTTTCTTTTTCACCTTTTGATTTTGGTACTCTCCAAAGAATATTAGGTCCACCATTTTATTTTGCATCAAAGTTCATGTACATGTATCTCTAATAGTTTTTGTAGAGTAATGATGATTGTTTTGTTTTCTTTAGATGTCCTGGATTTAATGGTGAACAATATACTACAAGAGAGCAAAGTGAAATGTCAGGCAAGGCGCAATGTAGCCAACAGTCGTCTCATACAGATGGTGAGCTTTCTAGACGTATAAACTACATGTAATCATTATGAGATAAAGATGACAATTGTGAGGATGTTGTTTATGCTGTCGTGGTGCTCGTGTTGCAGTGGTGATTTTGATACCAGTGGTGGTGGTGGTGCTCGTGGGAGTAATGATGATTGTGGTGGTTATGGTAACAGTGGTGGTAGTGGTGATGATGATAATGGTGGTAATATCGGTGATGGTGGTTGTGATGGTGACCTTGACAATGGTGGTAGTTGTTATTGTTATACCAGAGGTGGTACTTATGGTGGTAATGGTGATGATGGTGGTAAGGTTATGGTGACAGTGGTGGTAGTGGAGGTGACAGTAATAGTGGATGTGGTCATGACGATAATGTTGATAATGATGGTGGTGTTGGTTATGATATGTCTAGAAGCAAGGGAAGTCAACAAGTACTACTGTGTACAGTGATCATTCTAAAATTTTCTCGTAATATAAAGTATGAGGGGGGGGGGGTTGAGGAAATCATCCACACAGTGTTAGTCTGCACATCCGTACATTTTAATGTAATTGAATTTTGCTATTCAACTAGAAAAAGCTGTATATAATTTTGATTATCAAGCAACATCTACGAAATAATTTAGAGTTAAAATTAGGATTCAAGGAATTCAAGATTTAAAGTACATGTCATTAATCGTCATTAAATATGAGACCTTTTATAAAAGCAGCGCACTCAGTAAGAAAGCCACCATTCATTTAATTCAAAGAGTCGTAATAATTTGTTTTTTGATTGGAATATAAAGCAAATGATGACCTTTTTATTCTGTTGACGAGATAAAAACTATCACTTCCTTGTATATCTGAATGCACAAACTATCTTTCCATAGCTTTGCTTTTAAAAGATAGCTGCCGTCAGACAATGGAATGAAAAACTTCTTAGTGATTGATTGTCACATCTTCATCACCAATGGTACTCATTGTTAATGTTTGATGAGACAGACATGACAATATTTCAAGGAATATCCCTGATCAGGAAACGACTTCTCAACAACTTTCCCGAATAACTTAATGCAAAAGACAGCGTCTGTCATTGAAGACTAGATTGATTGCCTGAGGGTGATCAAAAGATAGATCCATAGATTAGGCAGTCAATGGCATTCATGGTTCTTTTGGTTACCATGGAAACTACACAGAACATCCCTGAAGGGGCAATGATTAGCACTTTTGTGGTTTCCCTTCAGAGTGGAACTTTAAATTAACATAGTTTTCATGTTGCAAGCCCATTCAAACCAAAGATAAGTGCAAAAGTCTTGGTTATATTCGTCAAATGGAGAAACCCTAGAAGATTGAAAAGTCAGAAATAATTTTGAAGCTTTTTTGTCTTGAAATTATATTTTTGGAAAGATGTTTTTACATACATAGAAATTGCATCATTTTTACATAGCAGATCTATTGCAATGCAGAGTGGTTAATATTATTAAAAAAATTTTTTTTTTAATTTATTTTTAATTTTAGTAACTGTGCACAGTGAATTTTTAGCTACATTGAGTACTGATCAGTAATAATGGACATCTCTCTCAGATTTTGTAGCAGGGTGTTACAAATCCACATGCCCGAATGCCCAGGGCAACAAAATTGAGCCATCGGGCATTGTCACTTGCCCGGATGGGCAAATAATGATTTTAAGTCCAAGAGTGAATTATTGACTGCTTGTGAATTCTTTGTGAGAACCCAGTTGCAAGATTTATCATTTGACCAACTACACTGACAGCTCAGCCAAATGTATGTGTGTGTAGTTGCTTTTGCTTGCTTTTATGTTTTGGGCAATAGAAATTGATGTTCGGGCAAATGATTTGAAATGCCACTTGCCTGACAGGGCAAGTAGTGCAAAATTTTATTGTAGCACTCTGTGTAGTTCCAAAATCCTGAAGGCTAGATAGGTTTTGATAAAATACAACCTGTTTGATCTTGTGATAGATACATGTACACTGTACACTACAGAATTTGCAGCATGTTGAGTATGAATACTGTAGGAACATAATTAAAAAATTAGAAAGATCTCTTTACATGTACATGTCTAGGTCATTTCTTTGTCTAAATTTCTCCCGTTCTTGCCCTACTGAAATTGAACCTTTAAACCCAAGATGCAATTGTTGAATGTACAAAATATGTTAGGTAGCTACATATATATATAAAAAAAAGTAAACCAATATACCATACATAGAAAGAGATAGGAAAAAATGACTGAATATAATGAAATGTAAGTTGAAAGTTCAAGGATATCTGAATTCCACTGGCAGGGATCAAATTTAATTAAGATTTTTCAGTTACACCAATCAATTCAATTTAATTCAATTCAGGTTTATTCGTAAAAAACATAAAAATACAAAATAGAAGTCTTGAGGACTAATAGAATTTTGTTAAAAAACATATTATTAACATGCAATACTTAGACAAGATTACTCCCAGATTATTTCTTGCTATTCTTTTATGAATAAAAATAAACATATTGAATATAAAAACTTTTGCAATAAACTGCAATATTCAGTGATGATTAAATTATGAAATTTTTGTTTTATTGATAAATGATCGAGATAATAAGAAGGAAATGTATTTAGAACAAAGAAAGCAGCTAGTGATCGTGCATGTATGTCACCACTTAAAACCAAACTATTTGTCATAATTGCACATGAGCCAGANTCTAGGATTTTTCTCACCAAGATAAGAAATATTCCTAGAACGACTTTATGATAGACTGGTATCTGTCTTGTGCCTAATGATTTATAATATCATGCGCATTAAGAGCAAGAAATGAGTACCAGTCGATCTTAAAGTCCTTTTTATTTTGGTGAATCATCGCCCAGACCTTACATGTAGCTGTATGAAGAATTTACACATGTATTTTTTTTTGCTATATTGCAGACCTGACAACTGTAACAGAAAACAACAAAGCAAGATGGAGTGGCTTATTATGGGAGGTGGCTTGAATGCCACTGCAACCAACCTTGGTTACCAGGAAGACTCCAACTACATTATCACTGAAGAATGCAAGGGTAAGTTTTTGAAGCCAGAAAAATTGTTTGGATGCCCCCCAATGCAAGTAGGAAAAAAAATATGGTGGTCAGTCTGAGAAAGTATTTTTTTAATGAATTTTGCTATGTTTCAAACATAATTTAAACTATTCATGATGGAAATAAGCCGGAAAATGGGAGAAATATGTTTGATTATAATTTTTATTATTTTTCAATTTTAGTTACAAGCAAAGTTCAGAGCATGCCATATCTAGAAGGTCGGTTGGTTGAGGGCATCCATACAATTTTTTGGAGGGGGGTACATAATGAAGCTCTGAAGTACAACATGTATGCTCAAAGACGGGTCATGTCCGTTTTCAATTTCACAACCAAGTTATAAAATTTGTGATTTGGGGGCTCAACAGGCACTGAACTTTTAAAATCATCTTGGGAGCTCTAAAAAAAAAGAATGAGGACTTTTAAATATTAGGGGAGGTAAATTGGGTCTTCATGTAGTAGGATGGGGTTACAAAGGACTCTATACACGTACATTATTCCTTTCAAAGTATTTAGGTGAGCTTTCGGAGAGCATTGCTGTCACTCCCTTTAATTTTTAGTCCCTGGCACAATTGTGATGATGGATAGAAATTTGTTGTTACCAAGGATGCAATTTCATCTTTTATCTAGACCACAAACCAAGAGATTTTCATTTTTCAGGATGAAAATTTCTTGACCATAGAACATGAATTTTAGTCATAGACCTGGAACGCAACCAAAGATAACGAATTCCACGACCAGAGGATGTAAATTTGGCAAACAATCTTTTCAGAAATTTCATGATAAAAAAACCCCCTGATAATTGGATTCAATTTTTTGTTACAAGTCTGATAATGGCTGTTTGTATGAAAGAGTGCACCCCCAAATATGTTTGGATATGTTGGTTGAAAAACGTAAACTGCTGAAAATAGCACCAGAAATTTTCATTCGGAAAACGATATCATCAAAAAGTTATGATTTTTAGGCATCTTTCTTTCTTTTTCACCTTTTGATTTTGGTACTCTCCAAAGAATATTAGGTCCACCATTTTATTTTGCATCAAAGTTCATGTACATGTATCTCTAATAATTTTTATAGAGTAATGATGGTTTGTTTTGTTTTCTATAGATGTCCTGGATTTAATGGTGAACAATATACTACAAGAGAGCAAAGTGAAATGTCAGGCAAGGCGCAATGTAGCCAACAGTCGTCTCATACAGATGGTGAGCTTTCTAGATGTATAAACTACATGTAATCATTATGAGATAAAGATGACAATTGTGAGGATGTTGTTTGTACTGTCGTGGTGTTAGTGTTGCAGTGGTGATTTTGATACCAGTGGTGGTGCTGGTGGGAGTAATGATGATTGTGGTGGTTATGGTAACAGTGGTGGTAGTGGTGATGATGATAATGGTGGTGGTGGTGGTGGTGGTGGTGGTGTTGCTCGTGATATCAGTGTTGGTGGTTGTGGTAATGGTGATGATAGTGGTTATTGTGACAGTGGTGGTAGTTGTGATGGTTATACCAGTGGTGGTGCTGGTGACGGAGGTGATTGTGATGGTGACCTCAATGGTGGTAGTTGTTATTGTTATACCAGAGGTGGTACTTATGGTGGTAATGGTGATGATGGTGGTAAGGTTATGGTGACAGTGGTGGTAGTGGAGGTGACAGTAATAGTGGATGTGGTCATGACGATAATGTTGATAATGATGGTGGTGTTGGTTATGATATGTCTAGAAGCAAGGGAAGTCAACAANGAAATAGAAGTCTTGAGGACTAATAGAATTTTGTTAAAAAACATATTATTAACATGCAATACTTAGACAAGATTACTCCCAGATTATTTCTTGCTATTCTTTTATGAATAAAAATAAACATATTGAATATAAAAACTTTTGCAATAAACTGCAATATTCAGTGATGATTAAATTATGAAATTTTTGTTTTATTGATAAATGATCGAGATAATAAGAAGGAAATGTATTTAGAACAAAGAAAGCAGCTAGTGATCGTGCATGTATGTCACCACTTAAAACCAAACTATTTGTCATAATTGCACATGAGCCAGATGTAAATGTTACAATTTTGCCCCACTCATGAATATTCATTGTTTTATCTGCAGGATTTGATCCCCATCCTGTGCAATTCAACCGAGGACCCTGAAGTCTTTGATGCCATTGTACGGTAAGAAAGCCTTTATTCTGTTTTATTTCTTTTCCCTTTCTTTTTTCTTTGTTATTCCTCTTTTCCCTTTCTTTTTCTTCCTTTTTCATTTCTTCTTCCTCTATTTTTTAATTTTGTCCTTTCCTTTTTTCTCTTTTTCCTTTCCTTTCCTTCTTCTTTCTTTTTCTTTTCTTTTTTTCCTCTCCTTTTCCCTTTTTTCCTTTAATTGCCAATTTGCGAAAATGTATTTTTGCTTAATCAGGGATGTTGTAAAGAGTGATACAGCTAATTAGAATCCATTCATCAAAAATACCTTCTAATATTTCATAATGATAATGATTGATGTTATGACTACTTGGTTATAATATTCATAGAATTTTTAACTAGTTATTACTGTTTAATGTGATTATACCTGCTATGACAAACAAATTACCCTTCAGGAAAAGGTAGCAGCACCCCTGCGCAATATTGATTTCTTATAGATTGCTAAATCTTTTAAATTACATGTACATTAATTGATTGATTAATTTTCCTATAGATTGCTAATGCACCTGTCGATGCCACTGGAGGTTGTCATGCCGATCGTAAAGAAACTCACGAAAGAGGATTATCAGAAAAGGCACGAACTTCAAAAGATGCTTCTAACGATCAAGAAAGAGTTCACACAGGCTTCTGTCATCAGCTGTCTTGTGAGCCAGATGGCTCTTATTATAGAAGAGGTGAGCTTGGAGTTGTTAAGTTTTGGGATTGTCAAGTTTATTTTATCCTTTTTACGTCTTTGTTTCTCTTATTTCGTTTTTTTTTTCAATTTAATTCTATTGTTCAGTTTCGAATTGTCAAGTTTCTTTTACCCTTTTCATGGCTCTGTTACTGTTTTTTTTTAAATTATTATGTTCAATATCATTTTCATTCCATTCAGTTTTACATTAGAGTCAACAAACTCCTGGTAATATCTATGATTCTAAAGTTCTAACTATAAATGTAAGAAATGACAAATTTGAATGATTTTGATATCCTGTAAAATGTGATATTTTCTACACATAAATTTTAGGGAATTCACTGTTATGGGCATTCTCATAAGTGAAAAATTGAACAAATTCCTGGTTCCAAAATTCTTGAAAATAAAACCCTAGCGAAAATGTCAACTTATACAGTATGTGTGATTATTAAGAGCTGTAAGTGAAAAAGAACTAGTAGAAATTTCCATTTATTTAGAAATGGTGTGATTTACATGTAGGAGATTGATGTTAATTGAGAACCCACCTACTCGTACATGTGTATACTTGGTGAACTTGTGAAACCCTACAAAATGTAGACCGCATTTTGCACCTTTTTCAGTGTTAAATGTTGTTTGCAGGTGTTTGCCTACATGCATAGATCATATTGGTCCCCTTGGTTTTTTTTTTTGTCTAGCGATTAATCTCATGTGCAATGTACATAAAGGGAAATTCCTTATTCTAAAGGGAATGATATGATTGATTGTCAGGGTCCTCAAGTACGTGATTACTGTATGCTGCACGTAGACTGTCTAGCCTACTGTGTATTGGGCATGAAACATTCGAATTCGATCCATTTGACCTACAATTATGTGACCTGCTTCTTTGTGTTTACATCACTTGAGCTGGTTGGAACCACTCTATGCAAGTCTGAAGGTTACTTCCTAAATGTTTCATCGCATATGTGGGTAGTGCGATCATTTCTATTTCCATGGTGCAACTGGGTGTACAGTGTATATTATACTTACATCTGAGCAATGTTTAAATGCTTACAATTTAGTTTTGACATCAATTTGTATTGAAAGTAGCCTACTGTGTACATGTTGCCTAAACATACAATCCTTTTGACCTACAATTATGTGACCTGCTTCTTTGTGTTTACGTTGCGTCACTTGAGCTGGTTGGAACCACTCTATGCAAGTCGGAAGGTTACTTCCTATGTGTTGCATGTAGATTTGGGTAGTGTAATTGGGTGTAAATTAGACACGAGACATTGCAGAGAAGAGAGAAGTGCAAGAAAAATAATAAAAAGTAGAAAAAGTAAACACAATGTTCATACATAACAATAATAATGATAATACATAGAATTTATATAACGCTTCATTCCAAACGGGTTCAAAGGTGCTTTACATACTTGTAATGAATGCATTCATTGGGTACATGTAAAATTAATTCCCCTTACGATATACCCTGGGCTCTCCACTAAATGTCAGAGATGCCAACTGTTCCAGATAATGCATGAGGTGTTTCATTTATAGACTCAGGCTTTCATGACAAATGAATGGTTCAGTGTAAAGTTTAATTGTTGTTATGATTACTCTCACTTTTTGTTCAATCATTATGCTTTTCACATTTCAATTTTGACCTCATGCATATTCTGTGACAGTTGGCATCTCTGCTACTTGGTCACAAAACTATAGAGGGCCAAAGTAGATACGCCAATTGTTCTGGAATATGTTGGAGATGTATTTTCATAACAATTCAAGGCTTTGATTAATGACAAGTGAATGGCTGATAGCATGATTATTGTTACTTTTGTTCAGATTTTGTCCTCATGCATGAATGTATTTTGGAATGGTTGGCATCCCTGCCAAAGGGAGAACATAAAAGTACTTTCCAGAACATCAATTACACCTCCTCATTCACAATGGGAGTTGTTTAACAGCTATTGTAATAATTTTCAAAATTGAAGTTCTTCACTGTAGAAGGATTTAGAGAGTATTAAAGGTTTACGTAAAGATTAAAAATGTGAATTATACACATGGGCCCGTATTCCGATAGCAAGGTTTAACTTAACCCAGGTCTAAGTCATTGTTCTTTAGACTCTTGGGTTAACTTTTGAATAGCCCGGGTCTAAATAACAATGAGTTAGTCCAGGGTTAAGTTAAACCTCTCTATCGGAATACGGGCCAATATGTTTATCATGACATATATTACTTACACATATCGCGATATAATATTTTTCATGAACTTATTCTTTTTGAAAATTTGAATTTGACCGTCAAATCATATTCAGTAACATGATAAGTATTTCGTTCATCATCAGGAATATTCTGGATTTTTTCCGGAATTTGACTAAAGAATGATAAAAAGGTATACACAAAAGTTAAATTTTCATCCAATCATGGGCCTGAGAAATTGTTCATTATGCTAAAAGAAAATCATGGTGAAACTCATGCAACACAAGACTATAGATCTTGGACCCATTTTATGGAATAGCTTTGCCAAAACTCATGTATCTTGCACACAATTTTTTTGTGGGAATCTATTTTAATTAGATTTGATGACAAATTTGGGGTAAGTTGCTTGCTTTTAAGTAAATGTTACTTCGGCGTTACATAATAAATTGGAATTGAATAAAGCATTATTTCCTTTTTCGAAAAACATATTAAACATGAGAAAATACAAGATAACAAAGTAAAAAAAAAAACAATAAAAGAGGAGGAGACCCTCAAAGCATAGCTTGAGTTGGGGTTGTCTTAACAAAAAACGCCTCAACGTTAAGAAATGTAGGAAAAAAAGGAAGAAGAGGAAATTATTTTTCAAGTTGTTCTTGTTTATTACAGGCTGGAACCTACCCCATAGACCGTACCAATGCTGAAACACTCAGTAACTGTCTCACACTCATCAGGAATGTGCTTTACGTCAACTACGAGAGATACAAGGTGGGAAGTCTCAAGAATGATACCATCATTGGGTAAGTCTAAATATTTTTTTGTTTTCAAGTTTCATTTTTTAAAGAACATTTCCAGACAAGGAAGAATGGGAGATAGCAAATTTGATATTAAATGGCCTCAACACGATAAGACATATATTGCCGGAATAGCAGATGAGGGCAATATATATGGAGGAGCCGTGGTGTAGTGGTCATTACTCTCGCCTTTCAACCAGAGGGTCGAGGTTCGAATCCCACCCATGGCGTCAGTTTCCTTCAGCAAGAAATTCATCCACAGTGTGCTGCACTCAACCCAGGTGAGGTGAATAGGTACCTGGCAGGAAAATTTATTCCTTGAAATGCCAAGTGCGCTGATGGCTGCCGGGCTAAAGCCAGGGTAATAATAATGTAAAGCGCCTTGAGCACTCAGCAGAGTGGATACTTGCGCTATACAAATTGCATCTATTATATCTTGTCGCCCTGTGGCAATTTAATATTGCTATTCTTTAATGCCAAATCAGATATCAAGAGCTGAATCAGAGACATTTATAAATAATGTGATGAAAAAAATCTTGTTAGCCAATTTATGAGGATTGTTGGGTGGAGGAAAACCAAACACCTTCTTTTTCAGGGAGGGGGGGGGGGGTTCCTTACATTCAACAATGAGTGATCTATGAGGTCAGACATTTGGCAATTCTACATGCACAGGAGTAATAGAAATAAAATGATCATCATTGGATGAAGCAATGTGCTTTATATCAACTGAGAATGTTACAAGGCTGGAAATCTTGGAATGAGGGGCACTACAAATGTTTACTGAAGGATTTTAGTAATCACTGCATTATGTAAACAATTAGTATTATGAGGCCAAGAATTGTCTACATGAAGAAAAGCCTGGGTTAAATGAGGGAATGAGCCATGGTTTTAATCAACAAATGATGAAAATAGATGGAACTACAAGAGGGAAAACCAAAAAGACCATACCAACTCACCCATCACCAGCCCCCAATCAGGGTCTTTTAATTTCTTCCTATTTGGCCAGAAATTATGTGAATGATGTTAAACCTTGGTGAAATAACAAAATGATCCATGGTTTTAATTAATGAATGAGGAGAAGAGATGGAAATAAAACAGGTTAAACGGAGAAGACCATTCCTACTCCTGTATCGCCAGCCCCCAATGAGGGTCTTTTCATTTCTTCTATTTGGCCAGAAAGTGTGTGAATGATGTTAAACCTTAGTGAAATTAGGAAACAATTGATTGTATTAATGAGAAGAAATATGAACACAGGTGCAGATAATACTCCCCCTGCCCCTCTTTTGCTAGCCCTTCCCCACCCCACTCCATAATTTTCCATGTTCTTTCTTTTCCTTAATTTATTGCCTCAACAAGAATCCTCTATCCACCTCCCCCCTGCTTCCCCTCTCCATCGCCAAGCCCTGAATAAATAAAGTTGAAATGTTTAAATCTTTTATTTCAGAAACCTGTTCAAGTTTGAATTTCAAGATGTTCTGAAGGAGATGTGTCGAAGACCAGAAGGGGTGAGTGCATAATACCTTAGCATAGCTGCCAACTGTTATTAATTTTTTAGTAATTATTACTAATTTTGGGCGTAAATTTGTAATGTTTTGTGTAAAGTTCACAGGGGATTACTAATTTTCACAACGTAAGTACCATACATTTCAATGTATAATATGTGAAGATTACTAATTCTTTGGAGGATTGATACTAATTTCCAATGTATCATGTTGGCAGCTACGCCTTAGCCTAGACATTTAACTAGGCTGTAATTTCTAGGGGGGGGGGGGCCTAGAGACACAAAAATTTGGACTTTTGTGTAACCAATTTTTGGAAAAAATGTGTATTTTGAATTGTGATAATCTATGTATTTTGCATCAAATCCAATGATAGAGATGATACAAAGCTAATTATTGTATAGATAATCCTTACATCAATACTGACAATTCTGCTTAATAAATTTTGGGAATGCCGTGGTGTATTTTTTTCTGATTCCCGCCTTCCAACTAGAGGGTTGGCGGTTTGAATCCCATTCATGGTGTTAATTTTTTTCAGCAAGAAATTCATCCACACTGTGCTGCACTCAACCTAGGTGATATAGATGGGCACTGGCAGGAATTTATTTCTTCAAATGCAAAAAGTGCCCAATTTTCAGCTTGCAGGAATATTTATTCTTTGAAATGCCAAGTGTGCCGTGNAGCAATAAATAAAAAATTGAAATGTTTAAATCTTTTGTTTCAGAAACCTGTTCAAGTTCGAATTTCAAGATGTCCTGAAGGAGATGTGTCGAAGACCAGAAGGGGTGAGTGCATAATATCTTAGCATAGCTGCCAACTGTTACTAATTTTCAGTGATTATTTCTAATTTTGGGCGTAAATTTGTAATGTTTTGTGTAGAATTCACAAGAGAGTACTAATTTTCACAACGCCGTGGTGTAGTGGTCGTGACTCTTGCCTTTCAACTAGAGGGTCGTAGATTCAAATCCTACCTATGGTGTCAATTTCCTTCAGCAAGAAATTCATCCACTTTGTGCTGCATTCAACCCATGTTAGGTGAATGGGTACCTGGCAGGAATATTTATTCCTTGACATGCCAAGTGCACCGCGTATGGCTGCCGGACTAAAGCCAGGGTAATAATAATGTAAAGCGCCTTGAGCACTCAGCAGAGTGGATACGTGCGCTATATGAAAAATTGCATCTATTATGTACATTTCAATGTATAATATATGAAGATTATTAATTTGTTGGAGGATTGATACAAATTTCCAATGTCTCTTGTTGGCAGCTATGCCTTAGCCTAGATATTTAATCCTAAATAGAGAGAGAGAGAGAAATTTGGTTTTTACAGCGTGTATCATTCATCATTCAAATTTGAATATTTACGCCAGGAGAAGAAGAAAGAGAGAAGGAGTCGACCGGCCGGAATCGAACCCGCGACCAACACAGGTCATTTATGACTGTCCCAAACAGCTTGATTACAGGCGCACGTCATGATGCCTCAGTAAAAACCCTAGATAGGTTGACTAGGCTGTAATTTCTAAGGGGGGGGGAAGCTAGAGACACTAAAATTTGGAGTTTTGTGTAACCAATTTTTGGAAAAATGTGTATTTTGAATTGTGATTATAAATAATAATAATAATGTCTTATTTACCCAGGGTAGCCACATTCAGCTGTAAGTTAGCTGCTCTTCCAGCGGGCCCTGCATAACATAAAGTTATTATTACCCTTCTCCTTTCTTTAAATGCCCAGCGCCTGGCAAGAAGGCAGATGGTCCCATTTTAATAGGTCTTTGGTGTGACCCGACCGGGGATCGAACCCACGACCTTCCGTTCGTGGGGCAGACGCTCTACCATTTAGCCACACATTTGAGTTAGCATCAAATCCAATGATAAAGATGAAACAAAGCTAATTATTGTATAGATATTCCTAACATCATTCCTGATAATTCTGCTTATTAAACTTTGGGAACGTCGTGGTGTAGTTTTTCTGATTCCTGCCTTACAACTAGAGGGTTGGTGGTTTGAATCCCATTCATGCCATTAATTTCATTCAGCAAGAAATTCATCCATACTGTGCTGCACTCAACCTAGGTGATATAGATGGGCACTGGCAGGAATTTATTCCTTCAAATGCAAAAAGTGCCCACTTTTCAGCTGTTCCTGTGGCCGGGTAATGATATTAGATAATCTGTCTTACACCTCTGAATA
This sequence comes from Temnopleurus reevesii, assembly GCA_036244855.1. Taxonomy (NCBI): domain Eukaryota; kingdom Metazoa; phylum Echinodermata; class Echinoidea; order Temnopleuroida; family Temnopleuridae; genus Temnopleurus; species Temnopleurus reevesii. Next base: position 13,777 of record BQKZ01007965.1, on the reverse strand, counting down.
GGTGACTAGACCGATGGTGTATTTAAATGCAATATATTATTATTATTTTGAGCCCTGCAGTTTGTAAAATTAATAACAATCTGAAATAAAGTCGCATTGTTTTTCTTTAAAATTCTCATCTCTCTATTTACTCAGGGTAAGTGGCTCTCATCTCTTCTTCAAGTGCTCCACTTGATGTACAAGGATACGGTAAGTGAATACATTCAATTTTAAAATATTTCATAACGTTTTTGCCCTTAATTTGTTTTTGTTCAAAATAGATAGAACTAACTCACCATTGTGCACATTTTGTAACAAAAATTCAAAATCACTGAAGCACTTGTTTTGTGATTGTGAGAAGGTTAAACCGCTTTGGAACATTGTAACTGATGCCATTGATCAATCTACAGGTCAGCCTGTTGCCTACTCAGATTTTAATTATATATTCGGAGTCAATACAGGAAGTTGCCATGATACTTGTATCAATTTTATATTTTTATACTTTAAATTCTGTCATTCGATGCAAGTACCAAAATTCTGAGTTAAATATCGAGGCTCTTATGTCTTTTTTTAAAATAAAAAACAATATTGAGTATAGAATTGCACAAAAGAAGGATAAATTATCTTTGCATTTCAGGAAATGGTCTTTTGAGTTGAACCTCTAATTGAAACTCTTTGAATGACCTGTTTTTAGTTTGAACTCTAAATAATATGTTAAGAGATCCTATCTTTTTTATTCATGTTACTGGAAAACAAAAAATGAATCTATTCAATATGATTCAAGAGTCACGAGTCAAGATTCTTTTTTATATTGCTCAATCATACAAAAACAAATAAAACTATTGATACAAATTCAGGGTAAAATATAAATAGAAATGGAATTAAAATGAAATGATGAGATGACCGAGATCATATGAACTATTGTGTTACAAATACAGATGAAGACATAGGAAACAAAAGTTTAAAGCAATACAAGAATGAGTAAGGATCAATATAAAAGATATAGAGATCTTGATTGCAGCAACTGAATACATATGAAATATTGTGTTACAAATACAGATGAAGACATATAAACAAAAGTTTAAAGCAATTCAATAATGAGTAGGGATCAATTAAAAATATATAGAGATCTATTGCAAGATCCCAGTACTGAGCAATAGAGATTTTAATTGCAAGAACCCAGTACTGAGTACATATGAAATATTGCGTTACAAATACAGATGAAGACACAGGGAGTAAAATTTATAGAGATGCTAAAATGAGCAGGGATCAAGATGAAAGATCTGTATAGAGATTTTGATTGCAAGAACCCAGTACTGAGTACTTATCAAATATTGTGTTACAAATACAGGTTAAGACAAAGGGAATACAATTTATAGAGATGCTAAAATAGTAGGGATCAAGATTAAAGAAAATTTTGATTGTAAGAACCAGTGCTGAGTACATATGAAATACTGTGTTACAAATACAGATGAAGACATAGGAAACAAAAGTCAAAAGAAATGCTAGAATGAGAACTGATCAAGATTAAGATCTATATAGAGAGATTTTGATTGTAAGAACCCAGTACTGAGTACATATGAAATATTGTGTTACAAATACAGATTAAGACAAAGGGAATAAAAGTTAAAAGAGATACTAAAAATGAGTAGGGATCAAGATAAAAGATCTATATAGAGATTTTGATTGCAAGAAACCAGTACTGAGTACATATAAAATGTTAGGTTACAAATAGAGAATAAGACACAGGGAACAAAATTTAAGAGCAGTGCTAGAATGAGATTCTAATATTATATTTCATGTGTATATTTATGAATTTCTTTTGATTTTTCTCTGTGAATGAAAAGTTTTTTTTTTAATTTATATAAAAATGTAAAAGTGGTCTGGCCAATTTCAGAGGGATGATTTGGGGAGGGCTACAAAACAAATTTTTTAAGGCCGTATGAAGGGAAATAGGAAATAAGAAGTCACGTATAGGATTTGGTGTTGACTTTTGTCTCAAATGTCTCTATGCAGAACCCTATGAAGTTAGTGGCTTACCTGAATCGCAAGCACGAGGAGAAGCGACGGGAGGCAGAGAACGTCAAGGCCATGGACTGCTCCGCTGCCCCACCGTCACCAAACGAGGGCGCTCCCTCACCTCCATCCGCAGCACCATCACCACCATCCTCAGTACCAATGGCATCAGCGCAGGGTGGGAGTAAGGCACAAGAGAAAGATAACTCCATGGATGGGCCTTCAAAAGAAAGTGAGCCCACCAAAGAAAACCTGACTACCAAAGAGGTAAGAAAATTCAATATGACTAGGATGTTTGAGAAAGAAATTCGTTAACAACAGATCTTTACCAATTTAATGATTTTTGTATTGGGTAGATAATGATTAATTCTTGCCTTATCTCAACATTGATCAACACTGATTGACAGTGCATTTTGGAAAAAATTTGAAAAAATTGTATGTCTGTGAATTTTCTTCATAGCATCCAAGAGACCAAATGTCAGTCATTGTTTATCCATGTTGAGCTAAGCGAAAAATTACTTGGATAGATCTTTATCCATTTGTCATGCACACAAATATTAAGTTTACTGATATGGGCTCAACTTTCTGGCAATTGAATGGATTTTACTGCAAACAGACAAAACCTGCTTCAAATGAACCTTTCTCACTGGAAATCTCTATTAACCTTATGAATTTTGCTCCAATAAAGGCACAAAGGAAGCCTGCAACATCAACATAGAGTATTGAAACTATTCAAGAATTTCATGAATTTTACTTCTGAGTAGGAAACAAAGACCACCCCAGACTGTGCTACATGTAACTCACCGTCAACCGCAACAGCAAGCCAGGAACCTGTTCAAGAATTTCCTAAATTTAAGAAATATTATGAATTTATCTTCAAACAGGACACAAAGACCACCACAGAAGGGCCCAACTCACCAGCCACCTCCACAGCAAGCATGGAAACTCTTCAAGAACCCTTGTCACCACACCTTCCTGGCTCCCCCTGCAACATCAATAATACCTCGGGCAGTGAGACAAGCAGTCAGACCATCTCCCGGAGCAGTACACCGACGGTCGATAGCACTGATGACAGCACGGTGCAGGAGGTATGTCAAGAAATTTGTTTTAAAAAATTAATCCCAAAGGGGGGGGGGGTAATCAATATACCTGGGTCCCCCTGCAACATCAGTAATACCTCAGACAGTGAGACAAGTAGCCAGACCATCGCTCTCAGTAGTACACCGACGGTCGATAGCACCGATGATAGCACGGTACAGGAGGTAGGTCAAGAAGTTTGTTTTAAAAAATTAATCCGAAAAGGGTTAGGGGTGAGGGGGGGGGGTTTAAATCAATATACCTGGGTCCCCCTGCAACATCAGTAATACCTCAGACAGTGAGACAAGCAGCCAGACCATCTCACGCAGTAGTACACCGACGGTCGATAGCACTGATGACAGCACGGTGCAGGAGGTATGTCAAGAAATTTGTTTAAAAAATAATCCCAAAAGGGTAGGGGGGGGGGTAATCAATATACCTGGGTCCCCCTGCAACATCAGTAATACCTCAGACAGTGAGACAAGTAGCCAGACCATCGCACTCAGTAGTACACCGACGGTCGATAGCACCGATGATAGCACGGTACAGGAGGTAGGTCAAGAAATTTGTTTAAAAGATAATCCCAAAAGGGATGGGGGTGGGGGGTTTAAATCAATATACCTGGGTCCCCCTGCAACATCAGTAATACCTCAGGCAGTGAGACAAGCTGCCCGACCATCTCACGCAGCAGTACACCGACACTGACGGTCGATAGCACTGATGATAGTACGGTGCACGAGGTAGGTCCAAAAGTTAACTCTTTGGATGTAGTGGGTTTCAAAACAAAGACATGTGATGTACACTTGTCAAGGGTTTAATTACTTCTACTGCATTGACCTTGTGCATGAAATCATGTTTTTTGGCCATTTTGGCTTAAAAATTATATCAGAATTTTCTGCTCAGTTATTGTGATAATGGTATTAAGAGTTGCGCAGGCTTGAGAAAAAGTAACTCACAATTGTGCAAAGTGTGAAAACAATTTCAATGACGTGGCTCAGTGAACGTTGAGGGGAGCCAAATTTTCCCCCCCCCCCCCCAACTAGTTCAGATAGGGTTAGAGGGATTATCATTATATACATGAAAATCAGCATGAACTCTATGATTAAAATCAATGTTTTTTTTTTTTAATTTGTAACATGTGACAGGGATTATATCATGCCAAGAGCAATATGTAAGTCAAGAATTTTCATTTAATAAGTATGATTAAATAAAAAATTTGAATGAATTTTGTTCACAGGGACATAGTGGGCAAAGTTCTGGGTCATCTGGTTCGACATCTGGCTCATCGATATCTTCAGACGGAGATTCTGAACGAGTCGGCATCAACTCTTTGAAGAGGAAAAATATGTAAGTGCATAGATTATTAGTTATGAAATTACAACCAGGGCCCCGTAACATAAAGGTTTGCAATCAATTGCTAATCCAATAGCGATTGAGTATCAATCGCAAGTCTATGGTAAATCATATACTATAGTTTGCAATCAATCGCAAAATCAATTAGCGATTAATCGCAAACCTTTATGTTACGGGGCCCTGAAAGTTTTAAATGTGACAGATTGGAAGGGCACAGGCTTGATGAAGAGAGAAAGCTACAACAAGGCCAGAAAAATTTGGGAGGCGGATAAAAAATACCCCCTCAATAAATGAGTTCTTGGTCATGTGGGTTGTGTTTTTATACAGATGTTCGTAGATCTATGACCGACTCTACGAACAACTGGTGACCCCTTTCTGCCTATAATCATAACTGCTGTTGCTGAATCGCACCAGAGAAATGGTCACCAGTCATTTTTTGCAGTTGTGCGTAGTTCTACGACAATGTTTATTCAACACAACCCAAGTTCTACATCCGGTTCATCTATCTCTTCAGGTGGAGATTCAGAGAGAGTCCGCATCAACTCTTTGAAGAAAAGGAATATGAAAATATAAGTTCATGGATTGATGAAGTTGTCATATCACACACACAAAGATTTTTTGTGACAGATAGGAGGGGGGTTTGCTATGACGGGTAACTCTCTTGGGACCGCAAAAATATGTTCAATGTAGGAGAAAATTTACTTAGAAAAAGTATGAAACACAGGTTTTATATGGTTTGTTTTTAAATCACATCGATTTAGGCAATTATTTGACAATTGGGCAATAGTTGGACATCGGCTGAATTACAGTCACACCTGTCTATGAAGGCTACCAAGGGATAAAGTAAATGCGGTCTTTAACAACGGGTGATCTCTAGAAACAGGTGGTCGCTAAAGCATGTTTGACTGTATTATTCCTTTTTTTTTGCAGGAAAAAGTTGGCTCAGTTTGGTCTTGACTACATCAAGTACGGCATGGATAACATCCTCATTCAGTGCAAGGTGAGTGGTGTCAGTCGCAGGAGTATTGACCAAAAGCCTTATCATTTCCCTATTTCTCACACAAAGTGTTATTATGTGGGACGATTCTTGCTTCTGACAATAGGCAATATCAAATGATACCTCATGATACGGCTAATGGGGAAGTGATTGCCAATTTAGGGAACCCTTCTCATGCACCATCTCTCATTTCTGAATTGTCCTTGGAGTTACAATTTACTGCATCAAAGAAACCCCCAATGTTGTAATCAGGCTCAAAATATAGTGAAGTATAAAACAATAATTTTAAGATATTAAAGATAGACTTAAAATGATGAATGTTTGTAACTGTAAGTGGGCTTTCCAACTCAGAAGAGTTGTTTACGGTAAAAACTGCACAGCACTCTATCCAGCTTTGCGATGATTTATACACATTGTCGCTATCTTCTCTCTCTATCTCACTCATTGATTCTCCCATTTTCTGTATATCTCTCCTCCTCTTGCCAAACCTTGCAAAACAAAAAGAATAATAACTTGTTCAGGTATCTTGCTGTTCCTGATGCATCCCTTGGAAGTATTTTCCATTTATACCCATTTCTCTCTGCAACTTTTCTACATCACGCAGTTCTCCAGAACTTGGGGATTAAAATAAAAAGAAGTAAAAGATTTTTATCATTTGTCTGTCACTCTCATTCTCTCTCCTTTCTCTCATCCTTCACATGTCACTACTTTTATGTACTCATTTTACATTGTCTCTTTTTCTTTCTCTTTTTTTCCCAGGAGGATCTGAGGAACATGGTATCCAACCATTATTTCTTGTGGCAGATGAACTTCTTCCTCTGATCATTATCTGTATTCTGACTCTCACACTCCCTCCAACTACTCATGATGTGCATTTCTTTCTCTCTCTCTCTCTCTCTCTCTCTCTCTCTCTCTCTCTCTCTCTCTCTCTCTCTCTCCTTTCATCCTCCCCATCTCGCTCTTCTTTTCTGCACAACTTTTCTTTGTTATATTGTTTCTTTGTTTTTTTTACAGGAGGGTCTGAGGAACATGGTATCAATCATTATTTCTTGTGGCAGATGAACTTCTTCCTTCTATGATTATCTGTATTCTACAGCCCTCTGCCTCTCTCACTCCCTCCAACCACTCATGATGTGTGTTCCTTTCTCTCTTTCTCTCTCTGTTCATCCTCCACATCTCGTTTCTTCTCGCTCTTGTTGAACAACTTTGTTTTATTTAATTGTTATTTTTCTTTACAGGAGGATCTTAGGAACATGGTATCCAACCATTATTTCCTGTGGCAGATGAACTTCTTCCTGCCCTTCGCTGCTCACCCAGACGTGCTGTATGTCGATATCAAGTAAGTACTGAGTTGATAAAGATGAATGTTTGAGACAAACAAAAACAACAAAAAGCCTTGACTTAACAATGACATGAATGATAGAGAGAAAAACGGAGCAAGGGACGATTCAGATTATGACGAGCGAATAGTATTTCTGAAGTGGGTTTATCAACTCCCATTTATTTTTAACCCAGAGATGCCATTCCAGAATATGCATAGGTCATATCAAAAAGTTGTGCAAAAGTGAGAGGAACATGACGACAATCATAGCATACTCTTGGCTTTTCACTTCTGATGAAAGCCATGAATTTACTGGTATTTATAAATAAATGCATATTACGAAACAGTTGTCCTCTCTGCTAACCAGGATTAGCTACAATTGTGATTATGTTCAATCTGTGGGGAATGGGTAAGGTAGGAAGAAATTTCTTGAATGCAGTGAGTGCCAAATGGTAGCCATGCTATAGCCGGGTAATAATGCACAGAACGCTTAGAAACACTTCGTATTAAGCGCTATATAAATGTTGTGTACTTCTTCTTCTTATTATTATTATCATGATTGATGGCTCACTCTCAGTGCCTGTTTCCAGTGAACTCTTATCAACACTCATGACTTGGGAAGAATACATCCAGACTAGAAGTCTGGTCCCACAAACTGTTCCATGTGTTGGTTACCTGGAGTTGAGTTTGCTTGTAACCATGTTTTATTACCTGTTCGTAGACTCACCCTCTCAGTGCCTGTTTTCAGTTAACTGTTATCATCACTCATGACTTGGGAATCATTTATCCAGGCCAGAAGTCTGGTCCCACAAACTATTTCATATGTTGGTTACTAGGACTCGAGTTTTTATCTCGAACCTCGTTCTATATTGATCTATTTGATATTAATATATTTTTGTAGGCTCACACTGTCAGTGCCTGTTTTCAGTCAACTCATATCATCATTTGTGATGTGTGGAAAAATCAGCTTGAGCTTTAGCTCTAAATTTGGAAAGAATACATCCAGAGCAGAAGTCTGGTCCCACAAACTGTTCCATGTGTTGGTTACCTGGAGTTGAGTTTGCCTGTAACCATGTTTTATTATCTGTTTGTAGGCTCACGCTGTCAGCGCCTGTTTTCAGTCAACTCCTGTCATCCACACTCATGACTTGGGAGGAATACATCCAGGCAAGCAATCAACGCAACAACGATAGCAAATCAAACTCAGTATTCAAGATGTAAGTACCAATAATCTTTTTTATGCAAAGTTATTTGGAGACGTTTTTATCATTTAAATTCTTAAGTTTCTTTTTGTAGATCATTGTGGTTATTTCACGTAAGCGTTTTGTTTCTTAGGTTTAAATGTTCAATATTCTCCTTGTTGTATGAAAATGGTATAAAGTAATTCCATAAGACTTTTTGTTTTGTATTGTGCTTCTCAGATTTGTTTATAGCAAATCAAACTCATTATTCAAGATGTAAGTACCAAAAATCTTTATTATGTAAATTGATTTGAAGACATTGTTATTTTAATTCTCCTTAAATTTTTTAATTTTTTTTGTGTTTTTCCTCTGCTTCCAATGTCCAGTATTTTCTTTCATGTATAAAAAATGTTATATTCCCATCCTCTAAAACTTTTTGTTATGTACTGTCAAACCACCTGTTTGTAAAGACTACCTTTCTTGAATCGATAGAAATAAATTTTACATGTAAATGAATCTGTCTTTAGATACTACCTGCTGTTAAAGACTCCATTTTCTTTCTCCCTTGGGTGGTCTTTATAGACAGGTTTTGATTGTACTATGTTTCTCAGATTTGTATATCCATTTTTATACTTAAAGCCCAATACAGTTTTTCGTAATGATTAAGAAATGTGGGGAACCCATACTGAGATTTTTTGCACATTTTAGGATGTAGCTTTACCAAAATTCATTTATTTTTCATGCAATCTTTTGTACAATATGCTCATGATATTATATTTAATTTTTTTATTTATTCACTTTTACCCAAACTTTACTTGAGCTTTAATAAATATTATTTTTGTTTTGTAGCTTGAGTATGCAGACATCTACGATGCGTCAGATGCTCCATGCAGTCCAGCTGTTCACAACCAACCCTCAGAACTCGGACATCATTCACATGAAGACTATCTTGGGTAGGTTTATGTCCTTTCTCTTACTGTTAGCAGTCCTTATACATCTAAGGGGGTGTTGTTCAAAATCAACTGCAAATCAACTGCAACTTTGTAGATTATAATGCGCATATTCATTCGTGCACGGTTTGCGCATGAAACAATGATTTTGATCCCCTTACTGTGTGTGGATGTTTCATTGCCTAGTTGTTAATTGTGTATTCCATTAAGAATTCCAAGTACGATATTACTCTTTCCAGAGGAATGTACTCACATTGGAAGAAGAAGAATTTCAGGTGTTTGACTCTCATCCACTAATGCCGTTAAATGCCACTTCTACAAGCTAATTGATATTTTATTGAATTTGATTTATTGATACAGAAATTCATCCACATTGTGCTGTAGAAGAAGTGAATGAGCTAAGAGAAGTAAAAGACTGTCTCAGGAAATTTCCTGCTCTCTCGCTTGAGGTTGAATTTCTCCCACTTTACCTGTAGTTTTTGCTTTTTCATCCTTTCAATGATCATCATGACAGATAAGGATCTTAATCAAATCATATTTTTTCCATCTTCTCTGCTTTGTATATCTTCTCCAGCAAAGATTGCACTGTACAAGGTGCTTTAAAGCTCGAGGATTAAAACAAATTAAAGAAATAGAATACAGTCCAACCTTGTTATAAAGAGCACTGATATAACAAGATTTTGTTATTGTGTTTTCACCCTGATATAGCAAGGTTTCGATATAAAGAGATGATTTTTCTGGTCCCAAGGACCTCATTATAACGAGGTTTGACTGTACGAGTTATATTCGTAATTAATATTTACTCCTCTTTTCTGTTTCAATTCTCTATTGCAGCAACGATAGCGCTTACCAACGCAGTCAGGAATTTCTACTACCTACTGATCAGGAAGTTCCAGCCGAACCAGCAGACGCTGTCTTTCCTGCGGGAGATCATCATCGGTAATGATCTAGTCCTACGGATCATAGACCAGGTCCAGCACATCGACAGACCAATGTGGGGTACCTTGGATATGACTAAACACATCGGAAAGTGAGTTCTTTTATTTGGCTTGTATTTAAATTTTAGGACGAGAGTATTATCGGCAATGTTATCGGCAATGTTCTGGTCTCATGCATCATATTAATGAGGTCAGACCATCGTATATCAGGACCATTGGTAAAGATCTGTGTCTATGCACTATAGACCAGGTCCAACACATCGACAGACCAATGTGGGGTACTTTGGACATGACTAAACATATCGGAAAGTGAGTCAATTATACAATGCTTGCTTTTTATTGCTATTGTCTAGTCTCTATATAATGAAGTGAGTCGCGTCTGATTACATGGTTACTAGCTTAATTAGTAATCCATGTGATGTTGGATAAATAGTAATCAAAACAGTTAAAGGAAAGGAAATGATGTAGTTTAGAGGCGTGTATCATTCAATTCTGAATATTTACGCCAGAAGAAGAAGAGAGAAAGAGGGTCGCCATCTTAACTTCTCCATCCGAAAGACGGTATGTGACCAGGCTTCGAACCCACAGGCAGGAACTAACCCAAGTCTAATGACTGTCCCGAACAGCTTGATTTCAGGCGCACGCCACAGCACCTCAGCCATGGCGTGTTCTGCTCGGCGATATATATATATGAAAAACTAAACTGATTGAATACTATGTGAGACAATGTTTTAATGTTTGATAAAGTTATTTTTGGTCAATGATGTGCACTAATTTTTACATTACCAATATACATATTATTTTTGCACCAATCAAAAGAAGGTGTAAATTGTAATGAGTATGGTATTTTGCTTGAATATCTTCATTGGCCTTATTCCATTCATATTTCCTCAGGTTTGCGACACGTCCCATCATGCGAGTCTACAACTACATGCTCTCCAAGTTCTCCCACAACACACTTGAAGAGAACGAGGTTGTCATGACGATGATGCATCACGTTGCCGTGGATATCGCCCATCCGGAAGTATTCTATCAGATCCCCATCCTGACTTCTTTTGCGTGTTTGTGGGAAGCAGGCAGTGGGCATATTACAAAGGTATGTTTATAAAAGTTTCATGAACAGGAAAAACTAGACAAAATAAAAACTGGGAATTGCTTGTAAGAGAGCAGTTGTTTGGGCTGTTTCGTCATTCTGCTCTCTTATCTATCAAATACTGTATAAGCTGAAATATTTTATCTCTCTTTTTTTTCTTTACTGACTTTGCCTCCATGAATTTGATTCATTTTATACTTCAAAGGAAGCATATAAATTTGTGTACAAAGATCTTTCAAAATATAAAGTTTAGTTCGCTACTTTATAAGCTGAAATCTTTGCTTGGGTTATATTTTTGTCAATTTCGCGACCATATATTTCACTCAATAGAATACCATTATAGTCTTGTGTTCAACAATTGTTCCAAACATCAAAAGAACAATTTGCTAATGTGTGAAAAGGTCCGAAATTCAATGAACTCGCCTAACTTTGTGTAAGCTATAGTAATGGCTTTTACAGTATTATAAGGTATTATAATCCAGTATGATCAGGGATTATGGTACAGTATTCTGTAATTGTTGGTATTTTTGCACCCATTAACAAAATGACTCCATGACATGAATATCTATATGTGGTACTTTGCAGCAATCCAACGATCTGATTGATTACATCATACATGAGTTCTGTATGCTGGGTCGTGCTAACAAGGAGAAGTGTCTGCAGACAGTTACCATGCTGGACAACATACAGCCACACAAGAGGTATGTCTGAAATGCAGCTCTTTACCACTCTGTCTGTCTTATCTCTTCTTCTCTGCTTTTAGTGCATAAATTGTTTTGCTAATTTTTGGATTTGAAAAAAAAATATTTTCGAACACTAATTATTTCCCTTTTGAAAATTTCCTGCATCTGATGCTGGATAACATACAGCCACACTAGAGGTATGCCTGAAATGCAGCACTCAACTTCTCTCTATTTCCTACCTTTATCCATCCATCTCTGCTTTTACTACATAAAGTATGTTGCTAACTTTAGGATTGAAAAAAATACTCCCTGATTATTTCTGATCACTGATTATTTCCCTTTTGAAAATTTGGTGCATCTGATACTGGATAACATATCTGAAATGCAGAAATGCAGCTCTCTGTTGATTCCCCTATTCTCTTCCTTTCTGCTTTTAGCGCATCAATTATGGGTCTGCTGCTAGAAAGTTGCAATGAATCACAAGTTAAACTTATCGGCAAGCGCCAATCAAAAGAGTCTTTCATTGTGCCTTTTTTTTAAATGGGCAGACTGCGCACAAATGGAAATTAATGTTTCAATATAAAACTGATCTGCAGTTGATATTGCAACTTTTTAGCAACATCCCTTATCTTCTTTAGCTTTCCTTCTCTTTTCAATAAAGAGCAGTTGACCATAATTACAATGAAAAATGATGGTGATGATGTCGATGATGATGACGATGATGACAGTGATAGTCATGAATGTTGCGATGATGATAATAAGGATGGTGACGACAATAGCAATGAAAATAGTGACTTGTTAATGATTTTTACTTTTTTTCTCTTCATGAAAAAAGATTTGATATAGATAATCACAGTATTATTTTTATTACTTGATTTCTTGTGTCCGTTTCAATTTCAGGAAGCATACCAAGGATACACTGAGCAAAAGCAAGGTAAGACTTCACCATTTTAGTCAAATTTATGTTTGGAGATTGTGAAGAGAAGTAGAACTTGCCTGTTGTAGTAAGCATTCAAATAGGTTTTCGGTTACTCCATATGATGTAGGGTTATCTTTCAAGAAATAGTCCTGAAAATGACCGAGCAAATGCTTGAAAAAAAACCCACATGGCGTTCCGGGTAGATCTTCTAACTCTTCCTCAGGTGAAGAAATCATGAGTGGTGAGAGTACCTCAGATGAAGAGAACAAGAGTGATGAATGAAATTTGTCATTTTTTTTTAACACAGTTGTCCTCCTTTAAAATCATTTGATTGTCAATAGTGGAAAATGGGGTCGGTCAGATGTATAAAATTTTATGTTTATTTTTACAATTTTTTAAACCAATGTTACACGTAATGGAGAAAATCAAGCATACTGTTGCAGGCCTATGAGTTTATTTGTTGTATTTCTCTTTCATTAACACAAATGAAAAAAAGATAAGACTGAATTATTGGCTAGCATTAAAGATTTTGGAGCATGGATATGAGTGGGCACTTGAAAGGGCGTTGCACTGCGCTACCGTACATGACATTTTCCAAAGTGGAAACAAAAACTTCCATGAATTGTTGGTAGGTTGTATTTGATTGACAGCAAATTTCTCAACTCTCTTCGAAGAAATGCTGATGAATATGATCGCATTCAGAAGCACACTCTCATGCCTACACTCCATGATCTTTAGTCTCCGGAGAATAAGATGCCTGATTAAAAACTAGATATATTTTAATCATCTGGCCCGTATTCTGATGTCAGGTTTAACTTAAACTAGAGTTTAAATCTGTGGTTTAAGTATGGTAAGCCCAAAGTGCCAAAACTTTATTTAAACTGTATAATTCTTAGGTTAACTGCTCTCCTTTCCCATGCTCTAACATTGTAGAAAACAATTTAAGTTTTTATTCCAAGACAGTTTTTAATACTATGAGTGCCAAATATCCTGGTAAATTAAACATCGACTATTAAAGATTCAAGCCTCTTTTGGCTTTCCATACTTAAACCACAGATTTAGACCAGGGTTAACTTAAACCTCGCTATCGGAATTCGGGCCATTATATTTTTTAATCATGGAAAGTTTAGCATATAATCCCCATTACTGAATTGAGTTTTATTGAATTTGCCCTGCTACAGTTACAGAAGATGACGACGAATGCAAAGGGTCTGTACGTTCCGAGGGATGAGAGCGATGATGAAGAGGAGGAGCAAGAAGCCGCCTCTAC
>BQKZ01007963.1:0-21955 GCA_036244855.1 Temnopleurus reevesii | reverse complement strand
GTGTAAACCCTACTACTATTATTATTCGGATGATAATATTCCTTACAATCTCAGGGTCGATTGCTCCACTCCTCCCATTCCGCCCACTGAGTTCTATTCGATAGAATAAACTATAATTTTACTCTTCTTAAATAGCTCGCCAATGCACCGATGATTTCTTGATAGTTATTGATGATGTGGGCGGTCGCGAACAGGCATCCGCCAGATTGAGTTTTGAATTGTCTTGAAGAATGGCTCGCATCGCCAAGTTTAGCGTGCGCACCTGGGGAAGTCATAATCGACGCGTTAAAGGGGAACTTCACCCAGACATTGATGCACTCTCAGTGGATGAAAAAAAATACAATGATCAAACTGTGAAAATTTGAGCAAATTCCAACAATCCATTCAGAGGTGATGAATTTTTAGAGTTTTGATTTAAACCCCTCATGGGATCCTTTAATTGGTAGCGTACAGGCACAAAATGGCTGCCAACATAGAGAACTCGTCATTCACTTTGTACACATCTTCACATTTTCTTCTTTTTCTAGAAAAAGAAAATAAATCAACAAAATTCATTCCCAAATGCATGCAGAATCAAAATGTCCATATCATACTTGAAGAGAAAAATACAATGTTGTCTACTTTTCTAGAAAAAGAATAAAGTGTGAAATTCTTTGTACAAAGTGAATGGAGAGTTCTCTATGTTGGCAGCCATTTTTTTTTTTTTTTTTTTTTTGCCTGTACGTTTTGAATGGATTATCGGATTTTATTCAGATTTTCACAGTTTGATCATTGTATTTGTCTCCACCCAGCTGAGAGCACATCGATGTCTGGGTAAAGTTCCCCTTTAAAGGTGAAGGTGATGCCAATTTCGATATGCCAATTGAGAACTGGTATAATGGACGCGTGCGCTCGCTCTAACGCCAATATTCACGGGCGGTTTGTCCTAAATATCGATTTATCTATAAGCGCGCATGGTCTGCAAAGGGGGCTGATGATGAGCTGTATTTGTGCACTCTATTGCATTCGGGCTATATATGTTGTGTTTATTTTGGATAAAATCAATCATGCCCTTTGCGTAATATTCCCCAGCAGCTTGTCCATTACAAATGATAGGAAGTAGTTTATGAATACAGACTATATATTCGTAATCTTTTTAATAATACGAGACTGCCTTAGAGTGCAAGAGTACAAAATATGATCATCTTGAGGACAAATTTAGATTTTTCCGTTTCATGAGCTGTAGCCTAGCGAAATGGGTCAGTGCAAATCTGATTGAGTGACATAGGCAAATTGCAATACCCCTACATGAGCACATGCTTCAACTAAGCAATAAAAAAGAAGCAAAATAACTAATATTAGTATTGGTTTTATTATTATTAGTATCATTATTATCATTATTATTAGTATTATTATTATTATTATTATTATTATTATTATTATTATTATTGTTATCAGTATCATCATTAGAAGAAGTAACAGTAGTAGTAGTAGTAGTAGTATTAGTAGTAGTAGTAGTAGTAGTAGTAGAGGTATTGGTATCGTCATTATTGATTATGATATCAATATATTCATCATTTTTGTTATTCTTGTTATAATTATTATCATAACTATCATCATTATTATCATTATTATTATCATTATCATTATTTATTTTATAACTTTTATTTCAATATATTGGTTTCCTAATATAGTCAAATTTATCCCAGTTTCTTGCCGGCAACTAAAATTACGTGGTATTCCTTTTAGTTACCCGTTAGTTACCCGTTAGTTACACTCAATGTACAATACTTGGAATGCAGTTGGTTTACAGCACTTGTTGCTTTGTCGGGCAAGCCTCGGGCAAGCTTTCCGGTCGTCAAGAACCAGAAAATGGAGGCGCAGTGATGTTGTTGTTCTGACGCTTGCCTTTCAACCAGTGGGTCGTAGGTTCAAATCCAACCAATGGCATTAATTTCCTTCAGCAATAAATGTATCCACATTATCCTGCGCTCAATCCAGGTGAAGTGAATGAGTGCTTGGGAGGAATAACTATTCTTTGAAATGACAAGTGCTCTGGTGGCTGGCGGACTGAAGCCAGGGTTATAATAATGCAAAGCGCCTTGAGCACTCCACAGAGTGGATATGTGCGCTATATGAATTGCATCTTTTAATGGACCCACCGTTTATCAATGATGTTAGCCATTGCCTTTAATTCGGGTCTGTTTGGGCAGACTCGGCAAACAACTAAAAATTGAGCGACCAGTACTTTTCTTTGACGTTAACAAGATCATTAACTCCATCAGCCATTATTTCAAAAGTTCATATGAATGGTCTATACAAATTAAACAAAACTAATAGCGTTCAAATCATTTAAATGAGTGTTCCTTATATAGCATCATCAAATGTCAAGCGTGTATATATAAGCGTAAAGCAATACACTTTTAGTAAAAAAAAAAATGCAAATTATGAACGATTTCCTAAAAGGTTATTACCTTATCAAGAACAAAGAACCCGTCTACAAAGATGTTGAGAATTTTTCATGGTATCTGTGAAAATTATGGAGCCATTTAAAACGTTTTTCCTTAGATTATATGACTTATGCTAACAGAGGGAGGACTTTTATCTACTCAACCAATAAGAAAATCATTCAATTGATATTTACGTAGCACCTGCTGCTACCATACAAATCGAAACTGCAACATCAATCGGTTCTCGGTGGTCTAGTGGTAAGACACCTGTTCAGTCATCAAGAGATCATGGGGTCGATTCTTACCCGAGCATGCTTCTGATTTTTTTTTCACAGAATTTCGGACAGACACTGTTAAACAGTTTTCATTTGTGTTAGGTTCAGTCCCATCTCCCTGCTGGGATGAAGGCAATATTTTATTTCAACAAAATTATAACCATAACTGTGTATCGTATGCAAAGAACGAGGAAGTCTGTAAACACTGGTTGCAAATACGTCAGGGATGCATATAAAAGTAATTCCCAACATTTAAAGACATTGTTCAATATTGTTTTCATTTCAGAAAATTTCTCAACTGGCAGATTCTAAATGCTTCCTGAATGGTTGATGGTGTACATAAACTAATAAAGCTGTGAAAATATTAACTTTCAATATCAACGTTCAGTACTTAAAGCCCAAGTACAGTTTTGGTAAAAGCGAATATTTTTGTCACCAGATTTTGTCTTCAAATCTATATGAAATGAGATATAGTATCATAAACATATTGCACAAAAGATTATGCGAAAAATGAAAGAGTTTGGGAAAAGCTATAACCTAAAATGTGCAATTTTTTTTATTGTGGTGCTGCACCACACTATTTCAATATTTTCTTTCTTGATAAAGGACAACTTCCCATGCTCAGCATTGGATGAAAATTTCAGAATTTAATTGTTTTGTATATCGCTATATCATTCTATTGTCAAATCTCAGAAATAACCTTGTATATGCTCGATAACGTTGGTTTTGTAGAAGGATGGCGCTCTTCAATCTTAGGAGATTATTTGCGCCAAATGTTTACGAGCAAAAGAAAGATATAACCAAGAGAGGGCGCTAAATATGATTTAACGGTCAAATTCAAATTTCCAAAAAGATCAGTTCGTAAAAAAAAATATGCTATGGTCTCAAAATGTGTATAAGAATTACATGTCGTGATAAACATCCCCAAAATTCACATTTCTTCATCTTTACCAAAACTATACTTGGGCTTCTTGGTCTCCTACATGGACACATACCTAAAGCAACAGTGATCGCTTCATTAAATTTTTATAGATACCCTGATAATGCCTGTATAATTTTCTCCTTTTTTTAATTCTCTGTTGTTTTTTTCCTCGATCTGAATGTAATAACATATATCACACATCTTGTTTTGACATTTTTTTTTCAGAGAACGAAATCTTAACATGTGACCATGTCTTTAACATACACGTTCCTATATCTGGTCAATACTGCAGAGCTACCAACATTTAACAGCAACAATCAGGGAGATTGTGGAAGAAATCCAGTAGATGTCTATAAAATGCACACAANTTTGAAATGACAAGTGCTCTGGTGGCTGGCGGACTGAAGCCAGGGTTATAATAATGCAAAGCGCCTTGAGCACTCCACAGAGTGGATATGTGCGCTGTATAAATTGCATCCTACATATCATAGCTTCTTTCACAGCACATGCCAACCCGCAGTCTCCGATCTGCAGACAAAGCATTGTTGTCGGAATCGCTCAGCCGTACAACCTGGGGCGATAGAGCCTTCTACATCTCTGGGCCAAGACTGTGTAATAGCCTTCCGCACTTTATCAGGAGAGCAGAGACGCAATCAACCTTTGAGTCCTACCTAAAGACCCATCTTTTCCCCACTCCCTTGTCGTCCCAAGAATAACCACATCATACCACCGCTGGGAGTTCTTGGACTGAAAGATAAACCATAGCACTGATTAGGACATTGAAATCTGTGAGACATTATTTTGAGTAATTCGAGCGCCATGAGCGCCCAACTGAGGCGGAGACCGGCGCTATACAAGAGACCATCATCATCATCATCATCATCTATCAGTGGACCCACCTTTTATTAGCGATGTTAGCCATTGTCTTTAATTCTGGTCTGTTTGGGCAGACTCGGCAAACGAATATACACGGAGTGACCAGTACTTTTCTTTGACGTTAACAAGATCATTAACTCCATCAGCCATTATTTCAAAAGTTCATATGAATGGTCTATACAAATTAAGCAAATAATAGCGTTCAAATCATTTAAATGAGTGTTCCTTATATAGCATCATCAAATGTCAAGCGTGTATATATAAGCGTAAAGCAATACACTTTTAGTAAAAAAAAAATGCAAATTATGAACGATTTCCTAAAAGTTAATCATATTCTCAAGAACCAAGAACAAGTCTACAAAGATGCTGAGAACTTAACGCTTGGGAAATATATGGAGCCCTTTAAAAACGTGTTTCCTCAGACTATATGACTTATGATAACAAAGGGAAGACTTTATTAAAAAATCATCTAATCAACTAAAATAATGAAGAAAAAATAAAATAGAAAAACAGCACCTACACAGGTACACTGCATAGTAATGAAGCGACAGTGAACGCCTTATTCATTTTTTGTTTCAATGTGGATAATGCCTGTATAATTTCCTCTTCTTCGTGCATTTTGTGTTATGCCACACTTCTTGATTTGACTTTTTTCTAAATCACGAAATCGTAATATGCGACAATGTCTTTAACATACGCGTTCCTATATTTGGTCAATATTGCTTATCTTCTGGCTTTATTAAAAACACGGTGCATACACCCACACACCTGAAATCATACAAAAAATACATTTCAATAATCCAAAATGTCCGTGAACATATTCACCGATTCATAACAAATGCTAATCACAAAAGTATGCGCGCACCGTGTAGGAAGCCTTTGGGTCAGAGCTTGGGGCGCCAAAATTTGGCGGCAAAAATGCACCAATATAGCTGAAAAGGGGGTGCCAAATCGTTAAAACGGGGCTGTAAAAATTGAGGTGAAGACTTATGTTAGAAGAAGAGACGGCGTATTACAAATCGCAAATATGGTCATCAGTAAATTTGATAAATAACTTGTATCAATTTTCCCCCATACGGCAACAGGTCGTCAGCGAATTTACGAACCGGCCTGTAACTGCAGGTACTGCTTGAACACGTATAAACCCCGACATAGCATCAAGTACAATGGCATACCACTTAAATTCATGTGATCTCAATAGCATTCATTTCAGTTGAATTACTAAGACTAATTTGTGCAACCACCCCTCGTTAAAAGGTAGGTTCATAATGCCCCGGTCACATAGGACCCCGGAAGCAATACGATTCAACACGACTCTTTGTTAATTCACAATTAAGTGTCTCCGAACAAAGGGTCGTGTTGAGTCGTGTTGCTTCCCGGGCCATATGTGACCGGGGCTTAAAATCGGTGACGAGGTGTTTAATAAACAAACATACATTTACACATTCACCTACATGCACCACGAGTGTCTTTAATCAATATGAAAACATGATATTCTTTCAAAAGATTTTTTTCTTCATATTTTGATATCGTAAAAGTAATAGAACACAAGTAGTGCGGGGAAACTCCCACTGGACACATCACTATTCATTTATCATCGGCAGGTGAATTACAATTCTGTGCTTGCTTGCTAGCAAAGACAAGCAGAACGATTCCATAATTAAATCGAAATACTAGGAAACCCATAATCAGGGGCTTATTTATGCATCAAATACCAATAATAAAGATAAAGGCAATATCTGCGCGGAGATATCTGTATATTTTCTTTCTATTACTATCGGCTTCATAAGCATAGTCCAAGATTGATCAAGGGAAATTGCTAGCTTTCGCCCACTCCTCTTGGACTGGGTATCTATAACCTCGAAGCATTTCTGAAGAAACGTTTGGCATTTAAACTTGGTATTCTTCTTGTATTGTTGCTTTTATTTATGAAAGTTGTTTTATATTAGCGTTAACCAAAAAATCGCAAAGTATAATGATTGCTGTCTTCACAGGTATCATTGGAACACAGTAATATAATTATGCAAATTGCAATTAATGTATTATTAAGAAAACATAATTAAACAATTCCTCAAGGTACAACATTAATCTCACTCTCAAAACGTGTTTGGTTTTGGAAAAGACCTACCCACCCTCGACTTTTCGATTAGGGCGATATTAGACCGTATTTACTGCAAGCTTGCACCATAACTTTGGAACTCGATCTCTTCTTCTCAGACCCCGTTCAAATCTAGTTTTTAAAAGCGGCTTCTCACTCATCTAGTTTCCAAAGCCGCTTCGGATGACCAGCCCTGCTCTGTTTAGATATAGATGCCTATGAAGTGGACTTTAATTTCACCTGACACAAAGTTGCTCTGTTGCTAGGTGACTGATAGACAGACGGTCACTTTCTTCCAGCGGCCCTCGTTGGGCTCTACCAATGAAAACACGCACACAACAGGTACGTCAAGGTCGCCTGAAGGTTAAACCACATAAGACCGCTTCACGAATACCCAACGTTCAAATTACCAGCTGAATGGTTCCTCGTCGCAAAAATCTACCTCGCAAAGCGGTTTTAAAAATCAGTTGGTGGCCACTTTCGTGACCACTTGCGCATGTCCCGTTCAAATTAGCGGTTAAACTAGTTTCTGTTAAACCGCTTTCCGTTAAAGTGGTTTAGCGCCGTTTATCTGAAGCGGGATCTCGTTCTCCGGGATGCGCCTTCGATACACAACCTTAAGAAGTCTCTTTAAAGATCCGTACACTACTCAATACGATAAATTCAGCTCGTTAATAGAAAATGTCTACCGTTAGTAATGCCATATTATCAGAATGTAATGTATCATGCGCTAATGGATTAGCTCTGCTATTTATATTATGATTTTTATTATAGTCTTTGTTAGACATATTTATATTTATACATGCTGTAGATATATCAAATTGTTTAGGGCAGAGGAACATCATAACAATCCCGCGCTATATGAAACATTGCCATTATTACTATTTTTTAAACCATTAACTAATTCCTATACATCCATCTATATACAATGTGACTACTAAAACAAAATAATTACTGAAAGAGGCTACCGTCATTAAGTAATGGCGTAATACATTAAATAATCCTTAGATAGTGATTGCTTAGAAACATATATATGTCTATATATTTATAGAAACGCGTCTGTCGGTCTTCAGAACTTTCACCTTCTAAAATAATTATTATTGCTAAAACACAAAAAGGGAAAGATATAGAGCAATGTACGAGGTGTTACCCTTAGGAAATTGGCTGATTTATATTGTATGCATTCTCTGTACAAAGACGTTGTTCTTGTCAACTCAAAAGCTTGCCCGAGACTTGCCTAACATAGCAACAACTAATGTATTCAAACAGGGGCCAATTGCTCGAAATGGTTTTAGCTATCCTCTTCATGCTAAGACGTCTTGACTTCTTGTGCCACCCTCGTAACATAGACATTATCATTTATACGACTATGTTAAGAGGATGGCTATGTTAAGACGCCTTAGCATGAAGAGGATAGCTAAGACTATTTCGTGCAACTGGCCCCAGGATTCCAAGTCTTACAGTCCAAGTATTGCTGCCTTTATACGTCCAGTACCCACAAGGCTCGTGTGATGCGATACAGGCTTTGACTTTTACAACGGGTGCATCTATCTGTACTGACATTTCCAATCTTCGCTCAGAGTTAAAATTTGGGCTTAAAATTTGATTTGATCGGTCAATTAGACCTCAGCTGATTCGCCCACACTATTTCGACATACGTGTATATGTCTACGTGAAGACCAACGAAACGTATGAAATAGATATTTGAGTGTATTGAGAGGGAGAGAGAGATAAAGAAAGAGAGAGGGGGAGAGGAGGGGAGGGGAAAGAAAGAGAGGGAGAGAGAGATAGAGGGGCATGTGTCATTCCAAGTTGTAACTCAGTATAACGAGGTGCTTGGTACTATCAAGAATTGTTTTTATTTTAGTAATTGGGCAAAATCACGGTAACTGACGTTACAAAAACACCAACCAACCCTTACTTAATTTTGTATAACTTTGTTAATGTACAAGCACATGGTTTTATTATTTATACAAGTGATATAGTATACATTTTTTTATAAATATATACAAAAAAGTCAATTGAACTGCTTCAGCGAGCAAAACTATGCTGGTAACTGACGTTGTGCAATAAAGACAGACATCTTTGGCATGTTTAATCAAATGAATATATCTCATGTCCCTGATGGTTTGGGGCGATCAGCTTAACGTGGTAACATACCTTCATTCCTAAGCTAAGAGTTGCCCCAAAAAATGTTTGATCTGTGAATGTATTTTTTTAACTACGATACTTTTTTTCATTTCTATGATGGTTTCTGACGTTACAGTTATTTTGTCATAGAGATAACACATGAATTTGAAATGTTTTGAATCATATAGTTATACCTCCTATCCAGGAATTGGTATGGAAGTAATTCTGATATGGCTGTTTACCTGATAATCTAAGATCATTTTAGTACAAAAATACCAACTTTTACAGTTCATTCTTTTTAAATATGTTTATTAAATCAACTCCTGATGGTAACTGACGTTACATAGCTGACACTTTACAGTTGACATTACACGCAAGTTTACCAATCATTTTGCATAGAAAAGTGTTTCAACAAGTTTGTCACACGATAATAAAAGTTAAGATACTGTAAAAGCGACAAATTTTCCTGTGTGGAATTTTTTGTGAATGTAGTATGACATTAAATATTGATTATTTTGCTAAAAGTAAGATGCTGGCCGTCGGGTGTCCGCAAAATTGAAAATAAAATCTAAATAAAATAAACTTCACTATGCTGAATGCACAAAATCAATTACAAGTGCCAATACATTGATACACTTTTACATTTGTTAAAACTCAAAACTAATTCTTTCCAAGTTATTAAGAAAAGAAAATCAATTTTAAAGCATTTACAATTAAAAGCAGGAACAGTGATATGAGGAATTCAATTTCTAAATAAGCAACAAACTGGATCCCCCTTTATGAATATTACTGTAGTTTGTATTTGTAATCAAATCACACCGTTTTAAATTACCTTTTATAGCCTATTTAAATGTATAGATTTGTATTGGTCTGGATACAGAAAGTGATGTGAAACGAGCTGATTTATTCACAAGGTGCTTTAAATGCATGAATATAACTGTGCAAGAAACTAGAAGATTGTTGCACGCACTCTTGGGTATTTTACGTCAAACACGCTAAGTAGCCAAATTCCTTCGGTGTGCGAAGTGTTTTGCACGGGGGAGCATCAGCCCGGAATGGGCGGAGCGATCGGTGGTATTCTCTGCGGTGTGTGAGTTCGCGTTTATTTTGTTTGTGAAGCATGTTGTGCTGGGGAGAGCGACCGCATCATCATTTCTTATTTTGCGATAATTATGCCATTTCTTGATAGATTTTATTCAAACGAACTATGAACATGCTCTAATTTTCTATTGAAAAACTGCATTATGGTAATACTTTAACTCCAGCTCACAAAGTACTTAAATATCTGAAGCGCCTTCTCTCCCAAAACTAATCTATCTGTTTAATGCCTTTGAAAAGGGATAATTACAAGTGTAAAACTTATCAAACAAGATTTGTTGACAGGTGGACCTTTTTCAACAGTAAATAATTGGCCACTGTTGTTTTTCATTGCTGGTAACTGACATTACATCCCGGTAACTTACGTTACATTTCGGTATTGTAACTGACGTTACACATATTAAATTGTCCAATAAGAATCAATTAATCTTGACTCTCAATAATTTTGACATGAATGGATGGGATATTACCTAATTTCGACAATTACCAAGTTTCACTGAATTTAATCAAAAATCCTGAAAATAAAATGAAAAAGTTAATGTTTTTAGTAACTGACGTTACATCCATAATGATAATTTTTATTTTCATTTTTGTAATGAGTTGAATGAATGTTTCCATTTTTTCCCCTGTTATTCTATAAAGTAGTATGATAGTAAGCTGGACCACATGAAACACAATTATTATCATTCC
This sequence comes from Temnopleurus reevesii, assembly GCA_036244855.1. Taxonomy (NCBI): domain Eukaryota; kingdom Metazoa; phylum Echinodermata; class Echinoidea; order Temnopleuroida; family Temnopleuridae; genus Temnopleurus; species Temnopleurus reevesii. Next base: position 11,437 of record BQKZ01007963.1, on the reverse strand, counting down.
ATTTGTGATAATAAATAACATGACAAAATGTGTATGTAAAAGCATTTTTATTAATATTTTTTCTTCATATTTCAGCGATCATTTTGAAAATCAAAATGGCTGCCCAAATTGAAATAAAACATTATTCCGGAAAATTCAGACCTTCATCTTTCAAAAACCATAAGTCATTTTTGGTTTATAAATCAGTTTGATTTTTTTTTGCCTCCATGTCTTTTTGTGGTGAAAATGTCAAATTGCTTGTTTTAGCAGTAACCTCCTTTTAACAGTGTTAAAAAAAACCCAGCAAGTGATAAAGAGCTGGCCCCAGACTGTTTACCTCTTTAAAGCAAATATTTTGTTACATCAGATCTGTTTATACCGAGTTTCCGTCGTATTATGTTCTGGGTTGGATGGTATACAAGTAGCAAGTGTACAATTTGTGAATAAACTTTCCTACCTTTTCCGTTTCTGAATAGGCACATGTCCAAATGCGCTTGATTTCGAGACATGTTTACGTAAACATCTCCCCAGACCCTTCTCGTCTCTCACAGACGTTCAGCTGACAACCCCTTAGCGCGTGATGACATTACACTATTACCAGGCACAGGGGGCGCGCTCTATGACTCGATCGATAACTCCCATATCGGATTTGAATTAGCTTCTGAAAAAAGGGAAATACAGGATTGATTACGGTTGTTTAGCGCGAGATTTTGAAGTTCGTGTGTGACAGAGATGTTTGCCTCGTAATTTTGGGTCAATTAAAGCCACTGTCTGATAGTTTCCTTGTAAATGTATTGAAGTGATACCTTCTATCTTTTTTTTATAATATATAAATGGATCGAGTTTTCAGAAGAGATTATTTCTGCCTGTTAGGTAAAAACAACCTCCAATCAACCCATTGGCTATTTGAACCGTGTAATCACTGTATAAAGTTTATGGGACTTAACAATAATTTAATGGACATACAATCAACTATTGTGTCGCAATGCATTCAACGATGAAAATTAAACAGAAGGAATTCACTAAATATGTCTTACGGTATGTGTCCAAGATATGTGGGTAACAGTAGTTGCTTTACATAATAGTATGACATTATACTATTATTTACATTTATATCGTATCGTTCTTTCGGAAGAATATTAGTTACTTTGTGATTCTCATTATTTCCTTCTTTATTTCAGATATTGATTTTTCTTTGTTGGCGAATAATTGTAATTTTGTAGCGTAAAATGATTAAAGAGCTTTTTGTCTCCATCAAATACCGTAATTTAAACACCAAGCTCGATTTATAGGCCATCTGTGTGTAAAATAAAATAGAAGAGGCGAAAAAAAAAATCTAAAGAAAACCCTCTTATTTTAAGGTCATGTGGCTTATATGGCTTTCTGCTGGTTTTGGTTTGACGCCTCCATACGCCCGTGTTTACGGTACATAATGAAAAATCAATATTTTGTATAACTATTTCCTATTATGCAATCAGTGATGTAGTAAAAAAAATGTTTGGGTGCCCTCAAGCGACCGACCATCAAAGAATGACCCGACCTGAATAGTTATTACTTTCTTCTTATTTATTTATTTATTTATTTATTTATTTATTTATTTATTTATTTATTTATTTATTTATTTATTTATTTATTTATTGTGTTACTTATCCAAATGGAAAAAAATCAGAGTAAAACTATTGGAAAGCATGAACAATAATTATGATAATCTGAAAATTCATTTTCAGCAACTAAATGAAATGAATACATAAATATAAACATGTGAAATAAACCCCCTAGAACCATTTTAGACATTTTATAACTTTTTACTCGCCATGCTATGTTTTATTTTCTACATGAAATCCATAGTAAAATAAGAAAAAAGAAAGAAAAAAAGGGGGGATCAAAATAGAATTTATCAAAAACAAAATCTTCCTGACCGACCGATGCAATTTTTGTTCACAATAAAATGTCATTATTTGCTCGTCTTTGCTCGTCTTATTTGCTCGTCTTAATTGGTATATCCTCTAGCAATAACGTGATTTAGAATCGGTAGAGACAAATACCTTCTACTCTTTTATAGTTTTTTTTAATTAATTCATGCGTAATGAACAGCGTCACTCATGGAAAACAATTTCCCTTGACGGCCATCGTATCGATTTTGAACTATCTTGAATAGATCTTGACACACGCAATAAAAGACTTCTTTTTCGGCAATCTATAATCATTAAACGAATGAGTTGCTTGGATTGTCTTTACTTTTGATAAACAAAAGCGTGTGCTTGACGTCATTGTTCTAACAGGTGAAAAAAGGCGGGTAAAACAACCCGCTGCAGACGACAAGGCTATGTCCACGCACCCGTCGCGGCGCGCGATCGGGATGTAAATAAACGAAAGTCAAACCGTTCTCTACGTCGAATATCTAACCTAATCAAACTCTATCTTGTTTTTGTCTACGTTACTTCCGTTATTTCATCTCCCAATTGATGAACCTCTCTCAATATTCTTCAAAATATTTCGCTACATTTTTGCGTAGCTGTTTGAGAAGCGTAAACGCGGCGAGAAAATACATGCTTGTGTCATAAAATTGGTCGAAAAGGCAACTTTGTGTGCGTGTGCTATCGATTAATGTGAATCGATACTGATCTTATGCAAATTCTAAAGGGTGACTGCCCCCTTTACTTAGCGCTCCTAGCATGTTATTGGGGCCAGACTTCTGTTCTTATTTGTCAATGGCGAGTGCTTTAGAATCCGCCATTTACATAACGACGATGCAATTCCCATTAATACCTTTATTCCAGAAAATTACTGCTAAGAACTTGAGATATTGTTGAATATTTGTTCGAGGCGTGACGCAAGTGCACGTTTTATTCCACCGGGAGTTGATCCTTTTCCGCAGTAAATATTGACGCAAACGACACAAATCCTCAATTATTGCAAAGTATTTGTTTGTCTCTTGCAACAGTCTTGGAAAATTAACAAAACAATTACTGCCAATAAGGATTGTTAAAAGTAATGCCCATTTAATGAAGTTGCATATGTAATTTATCCATCTTATTCTATCAATCATATTATTATCTGTAAAGAAATGCCTGTATGAGATAAATGGATTATTCCTGAAAGTTTTGGGATATTACAAAAAGGTAGACCTTATTGACAGAGAAGGCGAAGGAAAGGTGTATTTGAAAGATATAAACGGGAGATATGTGCAAAATATAAATATTCAGGAAAAGGGTGCATAAAGGATGCAAACCTTTGCGAAAAGGTGCAATCTGCGACAGAACATGAAAAGATGCAATATTGTACCGCAGTTGATGTGCATGCTCCGCACAAAAGTATTTAAAGTTGAGGCGCCTTGGTGTAGTGGTACTGACTCTCGCCTTTTAAACAGGGGTTGTGGGTTCGAATCTCACCCTGGAAAATTGACAAGTCACGATTTTAATTTATGGTACCAAAGTTACTAATTTGTTTTTAATCATTAGATACTCACTGTAGTTGAAGTAAAAAAAAAGAGCTTGAGCTTTCGATCCTAGCAGAATCTTAATTATAAGCAAAATGACAAGGAATGACAATAGTTGAACGATTTCACTGTTTTACCATGTTTACGGCTTCAAACGGATTTCTTTTCAATATGATGCAAATAACTAATCGACCTGAATATTTCATGTCATTTGATACAATTATTTCAAGACCATTAATCATAAAAAGGGCATTTTACCCCAACAACACTTAAACCATTAACCATTAACTCCGCACAATGTGTCTATGTGAACAAACAAACAAAAAAAGCAAACATAGGATAGCTCAGAAATTTTACCTGATTAACCAAAAACATACAATGCGGATCAGATTAACCTTCAATCGTATAAAACGACAAAATTTAACAAGCACTACATTATTAACCAGAAAACGACATAAACTATTTCCGTAAAATAAAGTGGACCATGGTACAATACACCCGTACGTCATTTATTCAATTGTGCCGACATAACAGTCACAAGCCGGTATCAATTTCAAATGCAATATCAATGATAAATAATTTGTTGTTCGACTTAATTTTACGAAAATGGATTATATCGTGTTCCAGTCTTATTGACTAACAGATACACAAATTACTTTTCTAGTGAATGTCATAAAAACACATACATAATATTTGCAAGTAACTGACATGAAGAAATCCGTACCGCCATCGCGAGGTATTAGAAGCAATCATAACTCCTTCTAGATTTACTTTTCTACCATGCAGCATGAATATATAAGATGCTTTCCGCCTTCTTCAATATTCATTTACAGGTATATTGTTTGTATCCGTAATTTTCTACACGGCTTAAGATTTTAATGAAAGGATCGAAAGTGACTAAATTGACAAGGCATCGAAGACGATTTTTTTCTAAATGTATGCGTACCCTATTTCTAAAGGCAATATCTAACAATGTAAATTACCTCAAGATTTGCGTGATCCTCTTCGTATATATGGATCTAAATGACCTGGAAGTGTGCAACGATAAAATAATGATATAATATCTTATTCTTTCTTTTTTTCAATGTATTGGTCAAAACACATACAAAATACACATTTAGTGTACAAAATTCATCAGCCCTAAGAAAGCGTATGGTTTTGGGCCAGCAAAAACGATCACGCTCTCCTCACCGAAGTTTTTCCGTTACTAGTGAGGGGTATGCGTGCGACCGGTTGCTTATATAGATTGCTATTTTTAATTTTAAGTCGCTTTTATTTCAAAATATATATCTGAATATCACATTCTGGCGGTTTCTGTTTTAGTTATTGTTCTGAATATAGCACAGCTCATTTTATTTCGATTCTACACATCATCATCCAGTTTGTTTAAATTCGCGAATATTCATGTCCATGTATCGCAGGGGCGTGGCCAGGGGTGGGTCGCAGCTAGGGGTGGGCACCCCTGAGTAAAATACATATTGAAAAGAAAAAAATAAATAAATAGAATTAAAAGGGGCGTCCACAAGGTTCAGGTCCTTTTTATGTCAGCCCACCGGGGCCTTTTTTTTGGGGGGGGGGGGGGGTTTTTTTTTTTTTTTTTTTCTTGCTTGTTGCAAAACTTTTGATACGCATTTCCGTCCCTATTCAACTGCAATCCTGACCACGCACCCGCATCGTGTTTGGAAAGCTGTCTTCGCCCACACCACTGCCCCACCTTCTGAATCTCGAGTCATTCTCATCACAAACCTGTCTTCAGTATAACAAATATGTTGATGTATAAACGATATTTCGATTTAAACAACTCAGCCCACGGTCGTATTACATTGGATTACAGTGTCTGTAATGCGCCGTCTTTCGTGTTAGACTACGGAGCTTAAGCAAAGAAGAGGGAAGGGCCGATCAGGACGTTATGTCTCAAGCGCGGGGAAATCTAGCGGGCGTTCTCAACCTTAGCGGCCCGCTAGATTTTCCCGTGCTTGAGAAATAACGTCCTGATCGGCCCTTCCCTCTTCTTTGCTTAAGCTCCGTCTTATGTCGAGGTGAAGAGGGATACCGTTTTCCTCCCCTTCGCCATCTCTCTCTTTACATCTGTTTCACCATCCCAAATCATATCAAAGGCAGGACAATTTTCAAACCAAGAAAAAAAAGGTGCCCTTTAAGCCCCGGTCACATAGGGCCCCGGAAGCAACAAAACTCTTTGTTAATTCACAGTTAGCTGCCTGCGAACAAAGAGTCGTGTTGAATCGTTTTGCTTCCGGGGCCCTATGTGACCGGTGCATTAGCTGTCGTACCGGAAGTTCCTCATGTATAATTTTCTTTTCTTTTTTCAAAAAATGGCTGAGCTCTGTATATAATGAATACAATTCTATTGTTGTTATATAAGTTTTATGTTGACTTTTAACCATAACTAAATTGATCCAATATAATGTGATACTCGTAACAGTTAGATCAATCGGGATAAAAAGTTGACATTTCATGTACATGTAGTCTTCTGGTAATCTTTTACGCATATAGAATGCTCTCTGTATACTAACTATATTGGATTTATCGTCTTGTTGTTTTTTTCCTCCACGCTATGATCAAAGAAGATTCATTCTCAGTCTCCAATATAGCAATGCCCTTTTCATTTATATAGGACAACTGCTAATGCTATTGCAGAATATAATTGAGAAAACAAGTTGAAAACTTGAAATATTGAATTTCGCTGCGGATTGTACCCATATTAAGCTATGTCGACATTTCAACAAATCGATCACGTAAAACAACCATTAATTCGTTTTTAATCGTAATGAATAGTTTAATTTTCTTGAATCATTTGCTAAATGTGAGATATTAATTTGACATTCTCACGGCATTAAGATAACCAGTATGATATTACGGTCAATCGATAATTTGTAAAAAGGTTAATTGAACCTCTAAATAGGTAAACCGGACAGCACGAACTTTAAATAGGCATAAGCAATCTGAACGTCAAAACATTCAATGGGTCCTTATATTAAGTGCATAAAGCGGCTAAATATTGATATGGAAAGAGGCGGTGGGCTACGTCTCCGTTTATTTGTATTGCGCTATTTCCATCATTTATGCACTCCGTTTTTAACCTTATTAAACGTATAGACACTTTGCGAAGATCCTGTTGTGACGTCATGAGTGTGCGCATTTTTATAATGCTCCATGCGTGTTGTTTTTTCACCGCGCGGCGGCGGCGACGTAAATTCCGCTATCGTTAAGCAGTGTCAAAAATCTGTTCTACGGAATTAAAACGATCCTGAACTGCTGAAAGTCATTTGTCAATCAAGATAAATATCATCTGTAACCATCTGTCGTAATTGACCGAAGCCTAGCTGAAATAACTGTTATTAGTGCTCCTACGTCGACAAAGATGCCCTTTTAGCAACTTTAATAATATTAATGGGTATACGCGTATGTGCGTAATGTATGCTTTAAGGAGAGGAAAGATTTGTTTAAAAATTTGAGCTAAAATTTGTTGCAAACGTTTTTCTGTATCTATTTGACATCTCCAAAATGAAACGTATTGAGTATTGATACTTTAATAATTGATAAAATGCAAAGTGAATATGAAATACAGATGAGGAACGTGCCGAATACGTATGCTAAACAGAGCATACCTTACCGCTACGTTCGTGAAATAGGATATCGCTGGGCATATTGATGATTATTTCATCAATTTGTTCTTTAATCTGCCAATTTGAATATTCCATGTTCTTTGCTGAATAAAAATGGATTATTAGTGTCCTTCTTGGTGTTCTAACAAACATAAAACCTACGTTGTACATGTTGATCTTTTTATAGGTGATAAAAATAAATCTGGTTAATTTTAGAATTATCTACATTGCCTTTCTAAATAAGAAAATTTGATCAAAGATATCGTTGAGAATCTATACTTGGAAGTATCACACGTGTGATCAGTCTGCCATGGGGAAAAATGTGGGAAGATTTATGGCTCTGTTTTCTTTCAGGGACACTTGCATTCCACCTGTCTTGCAAAGTATGCGAATATGGGTTCAGGTAAAACATCAGTCAAGGCCGACTCACACCTTTGCGTTTTTAGGATGCGTCAGCCCAGCGTTTTTATAAATTAAAACCGGGCTTTCGCATTTACAACGCGGACGTTATCAAGGCCGTTAACTGAAAAGAAGTAGCCAGCCATGAATGTTCTTCTATTTTTCTAACGGCCTCGATAACATCGTTGTGAATGCGAAAGCCCGGTAAAAATGCTCCTTCGACGCAAAGCATAAGGCCCGGGCACACCAAACACGGCACGGCATCACGGCACGGTTTTTACGCGATGTCTCCCCTGTGATTGGCCAGTTGTTCAACATCCTTTGCGCGGAGGAGCGCACTGGCCAATAACAATCAAGATAGCGCGTAAATACCGTGTCGATATGCTGTGCCGTGTTTGGTGTGCCCGGGCCCTATACTCAGAACAGACGGTAGAATGACGTTCGGCTTACGCTCAAGGAGCGTACGCTGACCGTCAGTCCTCCGATTGACCTGCGTCCGGGGAGTGTTTTTATTTTTAAAATCGCTGGGCTGACACAGGCTAAGAATGCAAAGGTGTGAGTCGGCCTTTAACAAGTTATATGGGTTTTGATTTAACTGAGTGTCATTTAAGGCGGTTATGACTAGCGTGGTGATTTACATCGCAATTCAAAGCAATAATTCAAATGAAATACACACTGATGGGTGTTGTCTGTCTTCCAATGAAAATGTAACTGTGACAAGTTCGAATCTAGGGGCGGGATGGGGGCGGTATGTTACATGTATTTTTGTTTTGTTTGTTCTTGCCTTGCTGTCGGTTTGGTCTAATATTTGTTTGTTTTTTTTCTATGGTTTTCCCATTTTCTGTGTTGTTTGTAGAGAATGATTCTTATCAGAATGACATCTAAATTATTTCAATCATTTGTCAGGATCTGATAAAATTTGTAAAAACGAAATGGTAAAAGGGGAACTGCCCCCCCCCCCCCCCCCAAACCAATTAAAATCCTGGGTGTGCGCCTGCACCCACAATTATATGGACATCCGCTGAACCCCCCCCCCTTCCGACTCATTTGAAACCAGTCGACGGCTGAACATGGCAATCAAACACGTGAGTGGTAAATGAATAGGTAAATTAAAAATGGTATATAATCAAATCCTACATTTGCGATTGCTTTTTGCCCACCGTCTTAAACGTAAATAATGTGGCACACTAAAGGATCAATTTTTCACGGAATTGAAGAAACGTGCTCAAAATGATCAAACGAATTGTTACGAAAATATATAATTGTTGTGGAGTAATATGCCAGTGAACATCATAGAAAGTGCTCAAAAAGTCTGACATATTCATCGTATTGTCCCATGTATTGTTTCTTGTGTAAGTTCAAGCAGAAAAAGCTCATGGATTTCAGCTCGCTCTTGTCATTTGATTTTTTTTTAACTAAACCACCATTTAGATTGATGGCAAATGCTTCATTATTATCCAAATGGAAATTTTGATAACGGAAACAAATGAGAAAAAAAAAACATGATCAAATGTTGAACAGGTAGTGCCTCAATGAAGCGATTGTTTCAATCGCGCGGTCATAACCCCCGCACATTATCTCTTTCAATGCCCTGAGAGCGTGGCAATTTGCACGTTTACTGTTCGAAATCCTCCGATTGACTGTCAATCATGTCTCTGAAATGATACTCGAGATGTAAAATTGTTTCATTAACGACCATTATGCCATCATTGGGAATCATTTGTAAGTCTAAAGCCCCGGTCACATAGGACCCCGGAAGCAACACGATTCACCCCTGCTCGTTGTTCTGAGGCAATCAACTGTGAATTAACAAAGAGTCGGGGTGAATCGTGTTGCTTCCGGGGTCCTATGTGACCGGGGCCTTAACCCATTCACTACTGAAGTAGGTAATTTTCATAGACTTTGTGTAGAGACTAACCGGTTGCAGTAAATCAATGTGTTAAAACCGGAAACATGAAAAAGTATTGGCCTTGTACATCAATCTATTTTTTACATGGATAGTACTAATTCAAGCATCGCTTCTTTTTTATGGTTTAAAATACTATCGTAAATCTAATAATAATGTGAATGAGAATGATTGGATGGGGATATTTTCAATAGAATATTAAGTCTGGCCGTCATGTACACCTAATTTGCCGTAATTATATAGTATAAATGTAAGAATTATATCATCCACGAATTTTCATTATTATTATCATAAGAATTAAGAATTATATCATAATTCTTATGATAAATATAATGAAAATTAGTGGAGGGGAAATTCTGAATAGAATATTAACTGTGGTCGCTATCTATACCATACTTTCCGTAATGATATATTATAAGTATAAGAATGATATCATAGTTCTTATGATAATCAGGAAAATTAGTGGATGGGGAAATTCTGAAAAGAATATTAAGAATGGTCGCTATCTATACCTTACTTTCCGTAATGATATATCATAAGCATAAGAATGATATCATAATTCTTATGATAATAATGAGAATTACTTGATGGGGAAATTCTGAGTAAAATATTAAGTCTGGTTGCTTTCTACACCTAAATTGCCGTAATCTGGTAATAACCATTTGATAGATTGCTAGCTCGAATTGAAAGACAAGATAACCTATTGTTCCATTAGCACCATAATGAGATTAATTCTCAATAGCTTGCCTTGTCATTCCGTTGTCACCCACAACTAATGAAATGATTATTACAACTATTAAGATGTATATCGAAACCAGACTTAATATTGTATTCAGTATTATATATTCGTTTACCCTTTTTTGTCAACAGAATAGACGATTTGTAAATAATTCATATCCTAAACGATTGAATTTTAACTTTACTACCTTACTTGTGGTTTTGCACTGCCTTATTAATTCCATTGAACTGGGCTACAATAATACCACAGCCTTGCTTTTTTAAGTATTCAACATATATTTGATTCACGAATATATACTTTATATAAGACGTATATTTTTTTTTCATTTCTATTTTATCCTTTTATATATGAGAACAGTCCGATGTTTCGTTGCACATATTTACATACTGACTGTCATTATGATCAACATTTGTATTAGGCCTATTCATATTTTGAAAGATTCATTTTGATATTTAATTTTATTACATCGTATCCATTCTATGTGACATTGGTGGAAAATAAATCGTTAAAAATATGAATTATTGCACAAAGATTGCCTTCACAATAAAAATGATAGAACACGAACCAAAGAAAATTCATCTAAAATCACAGGCCTTCTTTCGCAATAAAGCTGTGATTTCGCACATCTATACATGCATAGCGGTTTAAGGTTGCCAAGGTCAACTAATGATCTGTTAGCGAGCGTAAATATATATTTTGTAGAATAACACTGATTCCTTCTACCCCTAAAATTGCTAACAGTTCCAATAGGGAAGTTTATTCCCTCAACTTTAAAAAAAAATCACAATAATGTTCAATTTTTTTTCTGGAAGGTGTTAAAGTGCACCGACGTTTAATGTGAAATGTTTAATTTGAAAGTGTTTATTGGAACATTTTGACAACTTGTCGTTTATTTTACTGCATTACCTGTCACGTAGAGGTACGTGAGATCGATAAAAGCACGTATGTCAAAAGGCAGGCAATCAAAAGAGATCAAAAATATTTCTATCAGTTTTGACTCAACTGCATTCCTTAAATGCCGATTCATACATTTCCGTTTGTAGCCTGCGTCGGCCCAGCGTTTTGTTGACGATTAAAACGATCTCTGGACGCATAAAGACGCAGGTTATACGGTGGACTGACCTTCGGCGTACTCTCCTTGGACGTAAGCCAAACGGCAGTCATCTCATCAGCGTATACTGTGCGCTAGAGGAGAGTTTCTCATATTCAAAAACGCTGGACTGACGCAGGCTGAAAATGCAAAGGTCTGAGTCAGCCCTAGGGGTTTGTCAAGTCAGACACGCGAGTAAATACGTTTTGAGTATTTCATTGTTTACGATAAATAACTTCGGGTGATAAAAACGTTCGAG
>BQKZ01007962.1:10574-21324 GCA_036244855.1 Temnopleurus reevesii | reverse complement strand
GTCCCGAGACGACTTTTACTGGAGCCAGGTAGAGCTGAAAGCAGAAGCTTCTAGGCTACAACTGCCAATTTTTCCCCACCCAATCTCAGAAGTTGTTTAAAAAGTCCTCCAAACTTATTGCTGTTTGTTAGTGCCTACTTAAGCTACATTAAGAATTATGAAGATTGCTTTGAGATGTCTCTTGAAAAGGTTCAGTGATTTGGTATTGCAGAGAGATGCACTGCGGGAAGATTATACTAAAAAAATTTGAAACCAACCTGTTTTTTACTCAGGAATTACATATCGGGTGAAGCAAAGAAAATATTAGGGTTTCTGCTGTTGGAAGAGTGAAAAGATATATTTGGGAAGTGTTGTAGTTATTCATAAGTTTAAGTGGGTATGGTATTGTATTCTTTTGGAAACAGGAATTAATATATTAATTCATGAAATAAAATTTTAGAAATAATTGAAACCTAGAATATCTAGTTTCACTTCGTGCCAAGATTTTAGAACATAATTTTGTATTTTAAGAGATATATTTTGCTAAGTACGACAATCTAAAAACAAGCCTTAAATTTCGTTGAATTTAGGGCAAGGCCATTTTTATTTAGGGCACATTTCTATACTACAGCATGAATGGGGAAAAGAAAAAAAGGGCACCTAAATCTCCAAGGCAAATGAGCCTTTTTGTGGAGGGCATCAAGGCCAGAGTATAGGGCATCAAAGGCCATGGCCCCCATGGCCTTCGATTAATTTAAGCCCTGTAAAAATGCTCTAGAAAAACTGTACAAATTAGTGTGACCCCATCATACATCTTTAGGCATCCTCTAAGTCAAGTCTGCAGAGCACTAATACATGGACAACATTGTAACAAGTATTATTTCAAAAGAATGTCCTGATTCGATTTAGATTTGCCAGTTAAGTGTACATTGTACTGCACAAATCTGAACATTATGTTGTCATTCATTTTCATTTCATTGTCATAAAACTACTCCCAGAATTTTAGAGTTGAAGATGTAGGGATTATTATTATAATAGAAACCAATTTCCTAAAATTTCATACATGTACATTAGTTGAATTGTTAGTTGAATTAGTTGAATTGTTACTAGTTAACAGGTTAGAATGAAGGCCTACATACATTTCGTCAATTCCATGCAAAAGTTTCATTTCATCAAATCCTTATTTACATGTATGCTCTTTCGTGAAATCTAGGTTATTTTGAAGGCTTTAATACATACTCACGCAGATGATGTGAATAAAGCAAAGGGTTTCAAAGGGAAACCACCCCCTGGAATTATCGTTCTCTCATTGAATAGAGAAAAGAAAAATCAGATGAATAAATTCTGAAAATTTGAGCAAAATCAGACGAACCGTTCAAAAGTTATGTATTTTCGAATTCACAGAGATATGATGATCACTGCCGCTCATGGGGATCCATGTGATCGGCAACACCGACGGAATCTGTGACTTCATGTCGGACAACTCCTCATTCGCTCTGTACATAAAATGTAAATTTAAAAAAAAATGGATTATTGTGAAATTTAGAGTAATGTTGCAAAATCATTCTTCTCAAAATACATGCAGAATCAATACAGTTATGTACAGAAATGCTATACCCCAGCCGAAAAGTGGCATTTTATTGACTTTTCCGGAAAGAAAGAGAAGATGTGATATTTTGTGTACATAATGAATGAGGAGTTATCCGACATGACGTCACAGGTTCCATCGAATTTGCCGATCGCACGGATCCCCATGAGCATTGGGGATCGTCATATCTCTGTGACTTTGAAAATTTATAACTTTTGAACGAATCGTTCGATTTTGCTCAAATTTTCAGAATTTGTTCATCAGCAAAGTATTGGGAATTCCAATTGGAAAACCTGGAAGGCTTTTAGTCTCACCCATTTATAAGAATCTATTCAATGCTTGGTAGTTATTAAGGTGGAAATTCTATGAAATGAGATAATGTCCCATCAGTCTCGTTCTCTTGTCCCATCAGTCACACAGTGTGACACTCTATTACAGAAACAATTGAAGCGAATCAAGTCCAATTAAATTATTATTGGTTAGCTTATTAACTTTGTCATAAAACTGAGATAGATATATATAGCATCTTGAACAAAGGAGCATTATTTGTGTGTTTGTTTGAGTGTTCCATCAGTCACGGTGGCATTTTGAAGGTCTAGCACCCAGTGTAACTACATGTAAGCTAAAACCATTAATTTGTGCATACAGCAAATACAACCATCCTTCTTACAGCTCGGTAGGGTAAAACCATACCTGTGAAGCTACTTTTTCCGATAAATACCCAAGGTATATGGAAAAAAAAATCAAATGTCCCATAAGTCACAATGGAATTCACCATTTACAATGTAAAATGAAGGTTTAATGTATGGATTTTAATCATAGATTAAGCCGGTCCATATATAGAATCATTAGATTAATCAATTTGAAAAGCAAAATCTTCTCTAAATAATCTTCATTGAGAATGAAATTCATCATGATAATTTAGTGTACATGGTGTATTTATACTACATTTTAAAGCCCAAGTAAAGTTTTGGTAAAAGCGAATATTTTGGCCCCAAAGTTTGCTTTCAAATCTAAATAAAATAAAATATAGTATCATGAACATACTGCACAAAAGTTCGCGTGGAAAATGAATGATTTTTGGTAAAGTTATATCCTAAATTGTGCCAAATACATGTATTTCAGTGTCGTGTCTCCCGGCACTAATTCAATATTTACTTTCTTGATACATTTGTAGATAACGCGTTGTAGTGCACCGAAATGGGGGAAAGTTTCAGAATTTAATCTTTTTGTATACCTTTTTATCATGCTTTTTTTTTTAAAATCTAGGAAATAATATTGCATATGCCCGATAACAAACAAAATATTGTTATTACCTAGAGAGGGCGCTAGATATGATTTTTGGTCAAATTCAAATTTTCAAAAATGTCAGTTTGTAAAAAATATGCTTTGGTCACTACAGTAATGAGTATACATTGTATGTGTGCTTGAGATGTACGTGATGATAAACATCCCGTAGAATTCTATTACCAAAAGTGTATTTGGGCTTTATGTGAAAATTAGAATGTAAGTTTATTATACAAATTGTATAAAGTAAAGAAATATTTTAGTTACACTATGAAAAAAACTTCAGTACCTGCACTGTAAGATGTGAACAAGGTTTTTACGGAAATACCCCAAATGAAAGCGTCTTGCATGTAATCAAACACATTGTAATAATTTTCACACAACTGATTCCAATTGTGCATGATGTCTCTCGCTCCACTACACATCCTGAAAAGTGAACCCTCATTGAATACATTGTAGAAACAATTACCAAGTGACCCCAGGTTACTTTTTTTTAATGATGTATTTTGATAGAATATTTCACTACATTTTATTAAAGCAATTTTGAATTAAGATGGAGAACTTTGGAATGTACTTGTAGTTATTTCACATTTACACTCTCACTTTCGTTTTAATTTCCTTCTGGTATTTCCAGCAATTGACCCTAATTGTTCTGTTCAAAGAAGAGAGACAGCGCTAAGAACAAGAATAAACAAATGAAAATGTCTCTATTGTACGTTAAAATCTACATGTTCCATTGATAACGTTGTACTTACTGTACACAAATTCCCACCCTGACTGCACAAAAAAGCTTACAAACATAAGAGCCATCGGCCAGCCACTCCAAGCACACTTGCCTGGTACAGGTTGTATGATATTGTGGGGTGGCCATGGCAACAAGCAAAGCCAATTGACTTGCCAATTTAACCCTTGAATGGCTGTGTCCTAGCCTTGGTGTTGTATGGTATCTATGGTCATGTGAGAGCCTTTATTGCAATTTCATGAAAATATCTATTGGGAAAATGAAACCTCGTGATTGATACAGGGCTAAATTTAGTGACATTTTATTTTAAAGCCATACATGTGCGCTTGTATTGAAATGCTTGAATTCAGGCTGCTACATGTATGCAATACTAGGAAGGATCCCTAACTCAACAAACTACAGTACATGTAGATAGTCTGATTGTTTAATTTTTTGATATTTCAAGCCAAATTGATAAAAAATAATCACGTTTTTTAATCATTCAGTGTTAAATACATACATTGTAGTACATTTATTTATTTCATCTTTACATGTATTCATCTTTTCTGTGTACATGCTTGTAGGACACAATTGGAAAATCATTAAATGTCAAGCCTTCATGATTTACTTGTAATTCAGCAAAAATTCCAACGTTTCTATGTATTTTATTCATTTAGTATTGTTTGTTAGTACTGATGAAATAAGATAAAGATAATACCAAATCAAGGTCATTACTTATTAAAGAATGAGTAAAATATATAAATATTCATTATCTTCAACTGTACAAGCCATTAATTTCGTTTTCTTCCACTGACTTACATGTAGTATGTAATAATTGCAATGTTCATGTACTGTACCTGTTTAAAATTCACTATAAAATGCACAACATTTTGATAACAGTGGAGTTACATGTACTACAGTAGGCGATTGTCCCGAGCTTTTATAGTGTTCACATGTCGGAAAGAATTCTGACTTGCATCAAAAGAGATTTCGTTTTCAAATGAAATCAATGTCGATGGGTAAAAAGTACAAATACAGGACGCTAGTGACTACACTTACTCTATTTTTTGCATGATTTTTATCAATTCTATTTGCATTTCTAAGTCACCAAAAAAGCAAATGAATGACTGAAACAAAGTGTCCTTTCATGAATCATTAAGGGTCGGTGAGCAATTGATTATCTGAATTGATTGTCATCAGCTACCGGAATATTGATTTTTTGAAAGCGCTTGCATCACAGCCATTGTACATAAATTCTAGGTGAACAAATAATGTAATATTGCATCACTTGTTTCTCTACAATTTAATGAAGTTTTTTTTTTAACTCTCATGGTTACGTAACATGCATGTTCTTTCTTAGAAAGTTTAGAATTTAAATCTGAGCCATAAATTTTGTTCATTTCTGACAAGAATTTCTCTATACATGTACTTACATGTACATGTATAGCAGGAGCATAATGATTTTTAATTGATTAATATATTACACAAATATACATTGTACTTTTGAACAGACAAATTGTGTTTAATATGATTATATTTTTAATGAAAAAGCAAATAAAAACAGCAAGAAGTTATAGTTGGACCATTTTCAGGTCAATCTGTGGACTACAGTACCAAACAATTTTTTTATTTTAAAAGCCTTGAAGCATGCAACTCTTAGGATTATTTCATTTTTAGATATTTTCATTAATCATTTTGTGTTTGATATTAAAGACCTCTCACTGTATAATATCTCTGCTCTCTCCTTTCAGTTTTTTCTACTTTCTGATACGCCAATACGCCAATCAGTCGCTATTAAAGTTTTCTCAACGTTACATAACCAACCATGGGTTGTGGATCGTCTCAGAGTCTGCCGCAGTCCAACACATACGAGGTATCCTCCGTCTGGGATGCGGTCTCTCGCACAGTGGAAGCCAGACGAACCGGCACCGACAAGCTCATCGTCAGGCGGTCAGGATGGAAGACGATAAGAATCTTCGTCTCGTCAACATTCAGGGACTTTCATGCTGAGAGAGAACTATTCATCAAAGAAGTACGTGTTGAAATAATCTTGAAATATTGTCAAAAAGAGAATATGAATAATTATATGAGAAGGAACAAAGATATTTGATGATAGATAAACTTCTCAATATTGCAGATATCTTCCTATGATAGATTTATGAAATACATGTACAATGATACAATACATTCTATGTTTGCACACTTGCTAAATACATGTATCTATATGTTAAAATTCTTTACATCTAACCATTGTTACATGACATACTAATGGTAAGAGAATGAGAGCCTGCATGTATATGTTAGGATATTCATATCAATTATTATAGTATGACTGTGTTCGTAGCTTCTAAAATACTGGGTAAATTTTCAACTTTTTATTTCACAGACACAGTATGTGCATCTTGTCCTGGATTGCATAAGTATAAAATTCATCATCAAATGAACATAAAATCTTTGCATAAAATTGTATAAATTTAGATTCTTGCAAGAATGAATAAGAGGGCAAGAAGGTTTTAATCAATTGCAAATTCAGTTGATTGACTTGCCAGTAAAAAAATTATTACTATTCAAAGTACTTCTCTCTTCTCTACACATGTACTACACTGTATGTCTCGTGTATAATTTACCCTACATCTTTACCTACCTTTCATAGTTGCGCCTTGAGCATTCTTTTGTTTAAAAGTGGATTTGGCGCCATATAAATCATATATTATTATTATTATTATTATTAAAGTGTGGATGATACATGAGCCAATCTGAATGTGCGTTTCAATTTGTAATTGATTTGCAAATATTTGTAACTTTTCGTCAGTTGGAAGAGCTATGCCACATTAGTCACATAAAAGTGAATTTATTAATAAATGTTGTTTCTTCAACTTTACAGGTGTTCCCAGAGTTGAGGATATGGTGTGAGAAAAGAAGACTCTATCTTGTGGACTGCGATTTGAGATGGGTATGTATACATGTAGTTCTTTCTTCTGTCGATAAAATTAATTTCTAAGGATTTTATTTGATGCTGTTTACTTTTTCAACCTTTTTTTTTCTTCCCTTTCCTGCTCTATATACTGTTGCTTCCTGCACACAAAACAGTACAAAAGAATATATCCAAAAATTGATGACAGTGGGGGATTTGTTGTTTATTGTAACATCTGAATAACCGGCACGCTCTTTAATTATGTGGAAAATATGAAAGATATTTTGGGGAATGTATTGGATTGTACAATTGTACAATGTCATTCATTAAAGATAAATGCTTGATAAAAAGTAAAGAGCTATGAAAGTACTAGTATGAGAATAATATGTATATGTAATTTTTACACAATTGTATATTTTATTTTCCCCTTTTGATGCTCTAGGGTGTTCCAAAAGATACTACGTCAGAGGAAACTCTTCGAACTTGCTTGAGTGAAATAGACCGCTGCTACCAAGACAACATTATGCCCTTTTTTCTCAATCTCACAAGGTATTGAAGAGATTACATTCCTTTTTGAACACCATGTAAAAACACATTCACTTTTAGTATAGCTGTGTGATTTATTAATTTTCTTTAACGCTTTCTGTATATGATTTCTATAAATGTTAACTTTGTGTATTTAGTATTTTTTCCATTTGATGAAAATAATTCTTGAAATACCATTTTTAGAGTTTCATTTCTATAGCTTCATAAAGGATGTATGTATTCTCTTCCAAATAATTTTTCCTTAAAGTGTTTTGATAATGAATGTATATATTCTCATTTAATAATAATCTTATTGAGCAAAGTTGTTGATATTTACTTTGCAAAGTGAAGATTTATATTTAAATACTCTGTGATCAATTTATATGATTTCAGTCTTTCCCTGAGGAATTTTCAGGATATTTGCAAAAGTATTATCATAATAAGACAATGATTCTCATTGTGAGCAGAAGGGACAAAAGCCTGGGACAAAGTAAGCAACCCCATTCAAGCATTTGAAGATGGATACAAAAGAAATTTCTGCCCTTCTTATTATGTGGAAAAAATGTTGAACAAGTGTCGCACTTGGGACATTCTTTTATGATAATGAAGCTATTGCAAATGCTTGAATGAATTTGTTTACTATGACTAAATCTAGTGAATAATTTTCCTGGTAATAGCATCACAATTGGCTATACATTTTAGCATGATTGCTGTACATAATATATTTTTTGTTTAGCAACTTTTTCACATAGAACTGTACAGTAAAATGTTGAAACTGTTTCTTCAACATAAAAACTGCTAATCAAATTTGAAAAGTAAAATTATTCCCGGCAATTCCTTTGTGTCTTCTGCTCACAGTGTTTTCAAGTACTTGTGTATGATTAAATCGTGATTGTGTGTGTCTTGTGTTTTCTCTCCTCCTCCTCTCTCCTCCTCTCTGTCTCTCTCTGTTTCTTTCTTCACACTCACACTCTCTTTCAGTTGTGAGCACCTAGCCAAGGTGCTACCTTCAATCACTCGGTGTCAGCCACCTGACGACTCAGGGTACGACTTCTTCTACTTTTATACCATGCAACCTTCATTAAAGCCTCAGTCAGCTGCATGTACACTACTGCTTAAACACTTTGGCACTACATGAGTAGTTTCATAGGGCTGTTACCAGTCTTTATGGAAGGCGAAAGCAAGGAACCAGGGGGCGCATCTGCACCCTTCATGTTCCCTTGCAAAGGCTATGGTTCCATTTAGTTAAACCTAGTGATCAGTTTTGGGAGAAATCGCGCTTCAGATATTAAACTACTTTGTAAACTGCGGTAAAAATATCAGGATTAATACAGTTTTCCAATAGCAAAGTAGAGTATGTTCATAGTTTCTTTTAATAAAATTGACCTAGAAATGGCTGAATTATCGCCTAACAAAAATAGACAACATGTGTTGCGCTCCCCAATACAACATCACTTGACATGCAAACACTCATAATACTACCAGAATAATCCATTCACCTCGCCCTGGTCGGCATCATTTAGTGCTTTGTAGGAATAACTAGAATATGCTAGAATACATGCGAAAATTTTCACCTAATTTCGTACACATTTCTATTTAGGCATTTAAAGCAATTTGTGGACACATCAGCTTGTTTCACATCAATTTCTGCTCCCCCACCATCACAAATCTATAACTTTAATTGCCTATTTGCCTCAGAGTTACAATCATTCTATGCATTTATTTGATTAAACAAATGTGCCAATATGTTGAAAATAATTTAGAATTTGCATGCATGCAGTTCCAACGTGGCCATTCATTTACCGTATCTCACTCTATCCTATTTTGTTCTCCAAATAATAACATTTTGTTGCATTTGAACCAGACTTATCCTTTGTTTTTGCATGCACATCTTTACACCAGTTTATTAACCATGCATTTGTATTGGCATTTCTTATTTTCATTTGAGCACTACATGTTTGCACATGAGCTACAGTTATGTGTATGTGTAGAGAGGTTCATGTATACATGTACGTGTATGTTTGTCCTTAAATGCCTCAATTTTCCAATGTTGCTTTAATACTTACAGCTATATGTAGTATATCTAGTTCTATATTGATGTGCAACTTTTCCCACTGGTGAACGCTCACACGTGGTTAAAATTGAGAGTGAAATTGTACCTGAGAAATGTTTTGGAAGGCAAAATAATTGGAATTCCATATCTATGCAATATTGTATGTCTTTGTACTTGAACATACACTACATGTCAACATGTGAACTGATGTCTGATGTAATGTTCTGACCCCCTCCCCCCCCTGCCAAAAATATATAAAAGTGAGAAGAAAATGTGGTTAAAATGTAAATGTCTGAAAAAAAGTCCTATTTTTCGCATTTTGTCATTGTTTCACTTTCAATTTGCTTGTTTTCTTTCTTTTATTCCATATGTACAATGTACATGTACACGTCATCTACATAGGGCCTATTAAGCACATGGTGTTGAAACACTTCTGGTGCCACTATAATAATATTTCGGATTTATATAGCGCCTTTTCGGTCAGTATTGACTGGTCAATGTGCAACGATACGTATACATGTGCATGTACCACTGTTATAATGTATATTAGTGCAATTTGTATGGTTTGCTTTTATGTGTCATGTGCATTATGATTGTTTTGCAGCATTGATGCATGTTTTATTATTTTTATTCAGTTAGGTAGGAGAAGGATATGTTTCTTGTATTAGTAATTATCCAACATCCATTTTCCATTCACTTTTCTGTTGATTCCTTGTGGTATTCAAAATTGATTTTTTTTTCTCTTCTTATATAGCTTTATCCAATTCCTAAAATTGTGTTATTTTGCTCATTCCCTAAAAGATAAAAACACAAAGGACATTGATATGAAGTTACCTTTTTCATTTTTTCATGCATCATTTCACTGTATATTAATTATTCTGCATTGAGCAAAAATTTTCCTCAGCAAGAAATATTTCTTTGGAACAGTAAGCTATCAGTTCCATCATCTGTTTGAAATTAATGAAATTGTCATACATACATCTAACTAATGTATTAAAAAAATTGGGCCTACATGTATTAGTGCTGCTTTTTTGACATGTTCTATTCACCATGAGCAGATGGGACAAAGGATTTTGGACAAAGTGAACAATTTCATTCAAGCACTCACAATAGTTACATGTGGGTGTGTACTGTACCAAAGAAATTATGTCTCTACATGTACTTATTCTGCAGAGTAATGTAAGACGGACATTGCACAATGAATATGAAAGTCTCTTTCGAGTCCATGAAGCTAAATTATGAAGGCTCGATTGAAGTTGTTACCTGTATTTTGTCCAAAATCTTTTGTTCTTTCTGTTCACTGGGAATGTGGAAAATTTTCAACACTTGTTTTCTTGTTTAATCATATTTAATTACAGTGTATGTTTATTCTTATTTCATCTGATAGAACTTGAAAATATTAATCACAGCCCTGATATAATGCATACTGCACTTCTTAACATACTGTTACTCAGAGTCTATTTCAGTTAAGCATGGCTTTCAACATACTTACTCAATGCCCCCAAGCCCACCACACAAGTTAAAGGGGAATTACACCCATACAAGAATGAACGGTCAGTAAATGAAGAAAAATCAGTTGAACAAACTGTGAAAATTTGAGCAAAATTGGATAATCCGTTCAAAAGTTATGAATTTTCAAAGTTATTATTTCCACCTATGCTGAGCATCCTTGAATTGGCGTGC
>BQKZ01007961.1:0-24306 GCA_036244855.1 Temnopleurus reevesii | reverse complement strand
AAATATGGCCTGGGCACAGCACCGTCAATGTACTATCATCCATAAGAGATTTTGTGACAAAAACTTCCTACATGTAGGGCCTCTTGCAGAAAAAACGTCACATACATGTAACTGATCAAAATGCTTGATGCATTTTTTCTAACTGTCTGTAATGCTAAAAGGTCCCATGTCATGAGGTCGCACAATTTGGGTTACATGGTCAAAATTGGCAAAAATCATATTTTTTCATATGATGTAGGTACTAATACCCTCTTTCAATTTCAGAGGGTTTTCAAAAAAATTTCAGCTTCATTTATGCATAATTAGCTAATTAGTAGTGACAAACTCCATAGACGCCAGTGTAAATGGAAATCTTTAAATGCGATTTTCTCAAAATCGATCCTTTGCACAAAATCAAGTATAAGATTAAATTGGTACAAGGTATAAACTTGAAATCTTCAGAACATATTCTAAGTAATCTAATTAATACAGAAATGTGGTAAATTTGAATGACAAATATTCTTGATTTTGTTTTAATGACCTGTTATTAATTACCATATTTTGCGTCACATTTTTTTCCATTTCTATGTGCGAGAAGTCTCAATGACCAAATTAAGGTCTTCTTACTAGATTTAAACTAATGAGGGGACTGAAGAGCATGTTACACAACAAGGTGCAAGTTTAGTGTCTCTTTGTGCCATTGGTTAATTATCTAATTAGCTAATTATCACATTCCAGAACCTGTAATGTACATACATGTACAGTGTAAATGTGTCAATTAAATCTGTTTGTTAGATACCATCTTGTATTATGCACAAATGTGTAGAAGAGAAGCTTTTGTAATGCTGTAGTATTAAATTGTTTTCATTAATATCTCAATTGCTGTAGAGAATTGTTAACTTTGTGAGGCAACAACAGTAAGAACATACACAAATTTTGACCGGAATAATTCACTTCCTCATCTTCCTTCTCAACCTGCTCCACTACCCCTACTACATGTACTTACCAAATGTTGCTGCCACTTATTAGTCTAAACTTTGTTTGCGACGAGTTCTTCCACAATCACAGCTCAATTATTTAGCTTTAGAATTAGACCTCAATTGGCCAAATAGGTTAAAGGTTTGCTGAGTTATGACCTTTCTTTTTTTATTTCAGGCTTTTTGAAAAATGTAACACCACCACCTTTTTTATGTATAGAAAAACGATAAGAATTGAGAAAATATTAAAACAAATAGAAAATATGAGTGAAATTTATGTTGTGAGTCTCTCAATCATTCCATTTACTGCAAAATTTAAGTACCTCCATGAAGCAGCATAAGTAAAATGAGAATAAACATTGTCGAGGAACAACCAATATCATCATTTTCCTCCTCCACCTACTCCACCACCCCCTACCACTCGCCACATTTGTTGCTGCCACTTTTTTATTTCAACTTTGTTTACCACGATTTTTCTCATATTGGTAGCCCTTTAAACTAGCTTTAAATTGACACCTCAACTGGCTTCATAATCATAGGGTAAGGGGTTGCTGAGCTTTGACATTTTTTCATTGCCAATTTTGCGGAAAATGCAATTTCACCACCATTTTTCGCATCTATTAATCAATAAAGAAAAATATAGAAAATAATAAAACAAATAGAAAATAAAAATGAAAGTCATGTTATAAGTCTCTCATACATGCAATTTTCACTTGCTACAAAAACTAAGTAGCTCCATGAAGAAACAAATGTGAAATGAGATCAAACTTTGTCGAGGAACAGCTCACCTCCTCATTTCCCTCCTCCGCCTGCTCCTCCTCCGCCTGCTCCACCACCCCCTACCACTTGCCACATTTGTTGCTGCCACTTTTTTGTTTCAANAACTCCTCGATTGTGATTGGATGCAAAGCACTATCGCTGACAGTTGCTATGGGAACTGTCGGAAAATGACTCCTTGTCGCTGCGACAAATCTTGATGAAACACCCCCCCGGTCTGCCGTGTTCTTTTTGGTTAAATGAATGTTCCTCAATCATAGAACCATTAATCTTCAGTCCCAGAACAATAGCATTGTGTTTACTATTTTAGTAGCACATCGGACTCGAGTTCGGAAATTGGAATTCTGCAAAATATGGCCTGGGCACAGCACCGTCAATGTACTATCATCCATAAGAGATTTTGTGACAAAAACTTCCTACATGTAGGGCCTCTTGCAGAAAAAACGTCACATACATGTAACTGATCAAAATGCTTGATGCATTTTTCTAACTGTCTGTAATGCTAAAAGTATCCAGCTTTCTGGAATATATGTGGAGACACTGATAGAACATCAATACATTAACTAGATGTCATTTTACATCTATACATCATGCATGGGTCAAAAAGTTTCAGGGTGTCCTCAGGTTGGTACGTACATTTATATGGTGCTGTCATATTAATTCACACATCATATTAATTTGTATAATAATCATCCAAAAAATGATGAGATATTAAAAATCTGATATCACCTTTAATATTGAAGAGGAGCATTTATTTTTCTAAATTGGTATTTTTTGTAACGAGTGGGCAAGAAATAATGGAAATATCACTGAAAGATTGGCAGATTTGCTTCCAGTCGTTGAGAAACATGGGTCTTCCGACATTGATCTGGATGCTTCCAATTTTCGAAAATAAATTATCAAAATTGTAATTAAACAGTCATACCATTCGATTCCTTAATATTTTGCCTTCAAACTACTTGGATCCTTGATGGAATTGACTTTAAATAAATGTAGTGCAAACTGGAGTCTACAAATTAATATGACGCCGTTTGTTGACAATTCTCGCCATTTTCCTGTGTTGACCGATGCTGTCGAATTTTCATATACGATATCTTCGTAATTATTTTGTAGTTTGACTGATCTTTTATGATTATTTGAAGCCTAAAATTTTCTATTTTTATATCATGCCAAAAAGTTTGAAAATAATTGATCTGTATTTTGAGAGATTGTGCTGAATATTGCACTCTAAAAACGATCAAGAAAAAATCTACAAAATATTATGACCCCATCATACTTTGACATGAAATGCAATGCCAACAAGAATTTACATCAATTCTGTGCACAAGAAGGTGTCCTTTAACAAGAATGAAAATATTGAATCAGTCTGAGCTATTTTGCACAATTTTATAACTTTACCAATACTCATTCATTTCTCACACAATCTTTTTTGCAATACGGTCATGATTTTATATTTCATTTTTATAGATTTGAAGACAAAGTTAGGGGAAAAAATATGAGCTACAACATAAAAAGTTACCAAAACATTACTTGGGCTTTTAGACAATACAGGATTGGAAAGATCACAGTAGCTATTAAGTATCATTTTTTTTCTCAAGATAGGATTTTGATGGTAAAATAATGGGATTTTTCTGATGAGGTTTGCATCTGACCTAAAAGATATGAACTTCTCAGCATCCCCAAAGTACCAAGTGTTTTCATCCCTTGACGATGGTCCAACCTGTTTTGACAGGGCACAATGTAAACACTCCCCTCAGATCATGTTGCCAATTTGCCAGACTCTGATAATTGCGAAGGTCACAAGGTCAAAGTCAAGTGGTTTGTCATTAAACCTTTAGCGACACACTGAGTGACCCTTTGAATGTCATTGGAATGCCTGTCAGAATGAAAAGTTGTAATGTAATACGTTTGTGCAAAAGGGATTTAGAAATAAGTGACAAGTTGTATACACTGTAACTAGTGTATTTGTAGTTCATAGATCTGTCATGGGGTCACAACCATAATTTATTTGGCCTACATTTGTAAATAGAGTAAATTATAATTTACTTGTTGATTGTGTGTATATGTTCAGAGAAACCTCGTTATAAAGTGGTCGGATATAGTGAGATACCTGTTATAACAAGGTGATTATATTGGCCCCAGATTTTTATAGTTCTTTGGTATACCCTGATATAGTGAGGAACCTGATATACATTTGTAACAAGGTAATTTTCATGGTCCCAAGGAGGTTTCACTGTACATCTGATCATGGATGTTCATGTCTTTGAAGTAAAAACAAATCTATCACTTATTGTAAGCTTCTTTCACAGAGACCATAATAGGCAAATGATACATTCATTCCAGTACCTGTTCTGTACTCTGTTAATGTGTACATTTGTAGGCCAATCTCTAAAATGAATTTACAAATCCATCATTTTCAACAAGCCTCTAAATTCTCTTTTTACCCTGCACAGTGCATGGAATTTTGTTAGCACTCACATTTGAAGTTGTCTAATTTGCTTTTGCATGTTTCTGTGAGGGAATACCCCAACATTATGAAAAATAAAGTGGCTGATGCATCGGCCAGCAGTCACATTAATTTTAGAGACTCTGTGAATCTTGTAAACATTATGTTGTTTTACCCTTACTTCTCGAACATTGGGTTCGGCATACTTGTACAATTTAGTGTGTAAAGACATGTGAGTTTATACCACAACATGTGCATTCTATAGATTCTATTCATAAACCTACCCCTTCCCATGTCTAGAACATTCAACCCCCTCCTCATAGAGCTCAATAGACCTTTGTCCTTTTGGGAATCTTCATTGTGTGACCACAAAGATAGGGCTTCATTTGTTCCTGTCTGGGCCCCCTATTATGCAAGGGGTGCCTAATAGCATGGGTCCATTGATTAGTTTACGAGGTGTTACTCCGCCTGACCTTACATGTATGTTGTGTATGCATGTTAATCTCATTTTGATCAAGCATTGTTTACATGTTGAATGATGATAAGACATGTCTAGCATTATTAATGAGATTTTGCCAAATGCTATTTGGAATAAAAAAGATGAAAGTGTCTCACTCTTTTATCTCTTTGATCATACAGGACATTTTAGAAAATTCTGTGAGTAGAACACTTTTTATGTTGATTCCGAAGTACTTATATCCATTGATTAGTTTATGTGGTACACTGTAACATTTTTAGCAAATGAACTGTGTGCGAGTGTGCATACATGCATGTACATAGCTACTATATATTTGTTGCACATTGATCAAGAGTTGTTTATGTACATATTGGCTTGATGTCTAGCACTTTTTGTATGTTGTATACATGTACATGTACATAGGACCTAATAAATGTTGTTATTGTTACACAACATCTTAAGAATAGTCCATGTATTTGAGTCAAAATACTTCATTGATTATGTGTGAAGTTATTGTTCTGTACATTCATTAAAAATTGATCACGTGTTGTTTACTCTTTGCTTGTTAATTGTGGCATGTCTAACTAGTGTAGCAGTAATACTCGAAATTTGTCAAATAGGCTAAACCTGAATTTTCCTTTTTCTCCTTTCACTTTTATTCACTTCAAAGACAAAATAAGAAGAAATTTTATTGAAGAGCCATTTGAATGCTTGGCCCCAGAGTCATTATTTTCCGATAGACAGCAATAACCATCTGTTTCTGGGAATTTTTATTTTCTTTTGTGTGTGTGTGTTGGGGGGGGGATTTCAAAGGTCTTGGTGAGCTGGAGGGCGAAAATTGTGTACATGTATGTAAGGGGTGAAAATAAAAACCTATTCCAACTGATCAACACTTTACAACCAAACAAATTTGTCTTACATGTAGACCCCATTTACACCAGACGAAAAGGCCGGCCTAAAGCTTGGTGTAAACATAAAGGAGGCCTGAGGCCGGCCCCAATTTCGGACCACCTCTGGAGGTAGTCTGAGGCCGGCCTCAGGCCTCCAATTTTCCTGTGTAAACAGAAGGAGGCCTCAGGCCTCCAATTTTGCATGATTAAATTGACATGAAAAGCCGGGAAATATAGGGATCGACAGAAAATGAGGATAGAATAAGCGATAAACAAAGAATAACATAAGGATAGACAGAAAATGAAGATGGGATAAGCGATAAGCAACGAATAACATAAGGATAGACATAAAATAAAGATAGAATAAACGATAAACAACAAATAATATAAGGATAGGCAGAAAATGAAGATGTAATAAGCGATAAACAAAGAATAACAAAAGGATAGACAGAAAATGATGATAGAATAAGCGATAAACAAAGAATAACATAAGGATAGACAGGAAATGAAGATGGGATAAGCGATAAACAAAGAATAACATAAAGATAGACAGAAAATGAAGATAGGATAAGCGATAAACAAAGAATAACATAAGGATAGACAGAAAATGAAGATAGGATAAGCGATAAACAAAGAATAACATAAGGATAGACAGAAAATGAGGATAGAATATATGAAAAACAAAGGATAATAAAATGATAGACAGAAAATGAGGATAGAATGAATAAAAACAAAGGATGATAAAATGATAGACAGAAAATGAAGATAGAATAACCGATAAACAATGAAGAGGATAGACCGAAAATGAGGAAAGAATATGCAATAAACAAAGAATAACATAAGGATAGACAGAAAATGAAGATAGAATAAACGGAAAACAATTGATGACATAAAGATAGACGTACTGAGCGAGGATAAAATAAACAAAGTCAATGGATAACCTAAGGATAGGAGTAACAGAAAAAGAAGGTCTGAAAATGGAAAATGAAAGATGACATAGGGAAAACAAAAGGAAAAGAAAAGAAATTGAAACAATGGGAATAGAATGAATAACATGCGGAGAAGGAACAAGAATACAAAACAGGTGGATAATGATGTAATAAAATGGGGCCCAATTGCCGGCCCAATTCTTTTCGTAAACATACAAAATTGCGGTACTCGGGCCGGCCTAAATTGGAGGCCCGAGGCCGGCCTCGGGCCTCCTTTCTGGTGTAAATGGGGTCTTAGCCATTTGCAGTCCTGATTGGAGCGAGGATAGACCAAGCAAGTATTATAGAACTGAGGGTGATGACTCGTTCCTTTAGAGGGCATTGACCAGGAGGGGAAAATGAGCTAAATGAGAACATCCTTAGGTCATAAAATGGGGAATCACCCTTTTGAAATGTGTTTTGGAGTTTTGGCTGTATTACTTCAGTACATGTCTGTCCATTGTTGATGCGCCCCTGTTGCAAAAATCATGCTGACTAATAATTCAGAATATAAGCTAATTCTAGGAAATATTGGTAGTTCAATCAAGGTTAA
The DNA here is from genome assembly GCA_036244855.1 of Temnopleurus reevesii. Lineage (NCBI taxonomy): Eukaryota > Metazoa > Echinodermata > Echinoidea > Temnopleuroida > Temnopleuridae > Temnopleurus > Temnopleurus reevesii. Next base: position 17,259 of record BQKZ01007961.1, on the reverse strand, counting down.
TGAATACCTGTAGATTTTGCAGTGTAGTTATTACCTTTAACATGTACACTACAGGTGTATTGTACCAATTAGAAAGAAATACGAACACGCAATGCAGTTTTGTTTATTATGTTGATGTTTTTGGTGTCAGATGGTAGTCTAATTATTTCAAGCTTCTTTGATTTTTAATTATTCATCACTTCAGAAGAAGTGAATACAGTTTACAATACATGTACAGGTGTATATCAGTTTTTATGATTGATTTTTTTTTTTTTACTTCAGAGTTCAGAATAAAACATGAAAAAATAATTAGGAACATTGGACACAAACATGCCTCTACATGTACAGTATTGCACCTGAAAACAGAATTTGTCTTTTTCAGTTCGTCTATCTTTATGTCATCGATTGTTTTCCGTTTATTCTATCTTCATTTTCTGTCTATCCTTATGTTATTCTATGTTTATTGCTTATTCTATCTGTAATTTTTTTCTATCCTTATGTTATTCCTTGTTTATCGCTTATTCTATCTTCATTTTCTGTCTATCCTTATGTTATTCTTTTTTTATCGCTTATTCTATCTTCATTTTCTGTCTATCCTTATGTTATTCTTTGTTTATCGCTTATTCTTTCTTCCTTTACTGTCTATCCCTATATTTCCGGGCTTTTCATGTCAATTAAATCATGCAAAATTGGAGGCCTGAGGCCTCCTTCTGTTTACACCGGAAAATTGGAGGCCTGAGGCCTCCTTCTGTTTACACCGGAAAATTGGAGGCCTGAGGCCGGCCTCAGGCCGGTCCAAAATTCGGGCCGGCCTGAGGCCTCCTTTATGTTTACACCAATCTAAAGGCCGGCCTTTTCGGCTGGTGTAAATGGGGTCTAAGTTATATATTCATGAGGTACGAGAACAATGCATAATGCAACCCCACTCATGAATAGTTAAAGAGCCAAGAGCCAATGAAATCCTTTGAAACGTACAGCCACAATCTCAGAATAGTCCATTTGGATAGGGATAATTTCGGAATCGCACTGGACTCTTACCAATAATATATATTTGGAATCATAGTAGATGATATTTAAATCATAGTACATAACATTGAAATTTATTCCGATTTTACATTCATCTAAGAAATATTAATAGTATTAAAGAAACTACCATAGAGTTTCCAAAATATAATTATTATCGATCGAAGTCACCTATGAAGAAGTTGCAATAGACGAATCTCATACCCTTGACTAGTCTTAATTCCTCCATCCTTATACAAAATAGGTTTAGAAAAAAAATCTCGAAATTAAGATAAATAATCAGTCTCAGTGCATATCGAGTCTGCAGAAAAGTTCATGATCTTCCAACGACTTCAAGATCAAGTCTTGATCTTTCATGAGCGACAGTGGCGAAATCACGAATACCGTGCGTCCAATTCCACTGGCGCGGCGCTTGAAAGGGACTCACTACTTGTTACTATAGTCTGGGCCTGGGGGGAGATCGTTGTCCCGTTTCCGCTCCACACTGCCCGTTAGCTTCATTGTCACGAGCTCGCTCTTTGAGTTTGAGTCGTAGGTGATCCACACATACGGGATGAAAGATACCACTTTTCCCAAAGCCTTTAGGGAGATTGACGAACAAGTATTGGCCTCTACATGCTCTAAGAGCGGCTCTGATTGCAGTTGTTTGATGCTATGTGAAATCTGTCATATTCAACGTTTTCGCGGCATGTTGAAGGCCTTTTTTCAAGTTCAGAATCGCTCATGCTCAGTATCGCGAACGCCATTAAGGATTTCAGGCTACGTGGGGCATATGCAAATAGCGGTCATCTTCGACTTATGCATAATTCATTTTTACGTCATTTCAACGCGCGCTCATTGGATGGATCGGAGCTGGACTTTCGCCGACAAAATTTTGGCTAAAAACAATAAAAAACAAAAGACCGGCGAACCCTTGTCAAAAGGCCTTCGACGCCCGTTGGCGTTTCAGCTTGCTGGCGCAAGATGGCGCTCGCTGCGCTCGCGCTGATATTGGGGACTCCATATCGCTGTCGAGGGGGGAGTCCAAAGTCGAAGGCCTTGTCAAAAGGCTAGGTTTACCGCTAAAATACTTGAAATAACTATGGGTAGCTTGTGGTGAAATTCATTGGAAATAGAGCACTAGAATGGCATTGAAAATGGAACAATACACTGTACCTTTATACTTTTCTACTATTTGTGTACATGTATTTGCCTGGATAGCTTGTTATTTACATTGTAAATTCCAGTATCTTTCCATGACAAGTGGTTGGTTTTTGAAAACAAATACCATTATGATTTAAAAAACTTTTAATTCTGTACTTTTTTTAGACAAATTCAGGGATGTCAGTTTTTAGGCAGCTCTGTGCCTGACTTCAGTTCAAGACCTGTCAATTCTATTTCCAGGTCATAATTTTAGCAGTTTTGTGTACAAATGTTTCATTAAATAGGTAATTTTGTGCACTCTTGCAAATAGGCGGGTTTACAGAAAGATTCAAATTTTTGTGTTGTTTATAACACGTAGACAACTTTTCATGACCTGGAAAGCTGGTTGAGTCAAGTCTGCCAAATAATTGCTAGACAAGTAGTCCAAGATGTTTTCAAATTCTCTTCTCTTTATAAAATTTGTATGTTATTTTCTTTTTTTTTTAGATATATTTCTGTAAACTTTCTTTATTTTTAATATTTTATTCTTTTAATACATTATTTAACCCTCATTTTATTTTTTATTTCTTACACTCTTTCATTCTTTCTTTATTTTTCATATTTCATTCTTAGTACTGTAGTATTACTCAACCCTCATTTTTTTAAGATAAAATTTTCTGTATAAAGCTGAAGCTACATGTACATGTACATGTACTTTTTCAGCCCCAACACATTCGACTGTATAGTCAAGGGAGACTGACAGTATTTTTTCTATTTTTGAAGGAAGACCGAAATCTGTCATGGGATTGCAATTGCTCTTTCATCCTTATCCTGAGCTTGTTCCATTTACTTTGCTTAGAAGCTGCAAAGTACACGTCTTTTGTGTTGGCAGCATTTATTACACTCCCTAAAAAATGTGTGATATCCCCATACACAGCACAAATCACTGATCGGATTAGGCCCTTCTATTTCTAACAATGGGCCTATGGAATCCTGATTTACACATGTAGGCCAGTTAAAACTCTCTCTTTTTTATTTCCTTGATCCAATAAACTGTCCTACATTTACAGGTACAATGTACACGTATAGTCTTGTATACTTTTTGTAAATTTGCTGTTGTGTACACACCATGCATTGATGTACATGTACCAAATAGAAAGTTTATTATTCATTTTCAACTCTTTACACTTAAGCATGGTCCAGGGCGGTGTTTCACCAAACCGTTCTTAAAGTTACGAAAGACTTATAGATAGAACCGGAGTGTGTTAACGAGTGTAGTGCATTTAAGATTCTCAATAATTTAGGACAATAACTGATACCAGTTGTGCGTAAAGTCGTTTTGAAAGTCTTTTGTAACTTGGTGAAACTCTGCCCTGGATGCTAAAAAAAGAGAATGTTATAAATAATAAATGTTGATCCTTTACATGTACGTGTTAAACTTCAAGGAAATAATGTATCTTGTTTTCAGTAATTACTGTATGCAGCGATGTATGCAGTAAGGCCAAACTTTCTTAAAATTGAATTAAACTGTATTATGTACATTCAAAATATATTAATTTTGTGAAATATTTTGTACACATGCTATCCAAGTAAAGTACATACAAAAATGTATGTATGCCAAAAGACGAATATATTGGAGCCGTTCTCTAAAGCTATGCAAATATTGAGAGGGATGCTAGTAAGTAGTTCACTTGTACTGACTTGTACTTGTAGTTTGCATTAATCTATGAATTGAATTGAGTGTGTTCACTCATGCTTCAAACTACATGTAAATGTTAAATCATCACTGTGAGCACATGGGAGAATGGATTTTGGACAAAGTAAACAACTTCATTCAGGCATTCACAATAGCTCGATCACAAGAAAATACCCTAATGACGCCTGTTTGACATTTTCAGCAGGATAAGAGGGAGGGAATTTTCTTGTGTGTGTATCTAGCCAAATTATAAATGCTTGAATGAAGTTGTTTACTTTGTCCAAAAGCCTTTGTTCCTTCTGCTCATGGTGCATATACAGTACCTACATGTTGGGCTATGGATAAGTCATGGATCTATTGGTGTAAATAAACTAAATAGTGTAAAAATTATACACAATGTGCATGTGATGTGCAATATACAATATGTACAATGTACAATGTACTGCCAGATAAGGAATACAAACATCTGCATCAAAAACTACTTTTCCATTGCACAAATGTTGCATACAGAGCACTGCAGTATGACTACATGTACATAATTGACTTGTTTTTTATGTCAATCTGCTCTTCCCTTTTTGCAACAAGCTCTCTCCAAACCGAAAGTTGAAAGATCAACCAAATTAATTTTGTCCAATCTCAAGTTGACTTTTTGGCCATTCATGCTTCAATTTGAAGTGAAAGTAATCTATTTTTATTTACATTTCTTCAGGGAATATGAATTTGATTTCTTTCTGCATGCATTTGTGGAAAAGAATACTAAAAAGAGGTGAAATACCATGAAGGTCCTTTCACATTTGTTTTAACCAGTGAAGGGTTTCCACTGGTATTTTATGAACAACAGTAGCAACAATAATAACAATGGGAATGACCTGCACAATTACAAGTAGATTTAAAAGAAACGCAATCAAATGGTCAACTTATCTCATGTTTGTAAAACCACAAACAAAATATTTCAAATGAAATAATTAGATTGTAGATTTGTTATTTCAAATATATGAAAATTCCTTGCCAAAGAAAATGTGGTACAAAAAGTATGTACTGTCTTGAACCACTTAGACCAGTTTCGTAATGTATTTATAATTTATTTGCGTTTACCCCAAGAGGAACTGTGTATTAAGCTGTCAAAAATAATGAGAGCACAATAGTCGGAATGCCAATTGAATACATTAATGTTGCTAGGTTGGACAAACATTGTAGCTTGACTATTAGCAACAACCACTGCATGATATCCACATTCCTTTTTATTATTGAAATATGATTATTTTGTATCAGGGGAACAAATAGTTTGTCATTGTGTGTTTGACAAAGAGGCGTGCATAAAATTTGAATACATTACGAAAGTGGTCTATTGAACCTCAGTACTTGGAATCCAGTTTGCATAAATTAGTTGTTGCTATGTTGGTATGCCTCAGGCAAGCCTTTATTCATAGAATTTGCATTTATGTTGATCCAGGAGGACTTTAATAAGATGAGTCAAAAGAAAGACAATCAAATGCAGTCTAAATTTAGTAAAACAAACGAACAAACTTCAGATCAAATTGTGTACCTGGCAGCTGCCAACTTGTATCAATTTTGTATTATCGAGTTCAGGGTTCACCCCCTGTGAATCGACGCTTTGGTTGCCAAGGTGTTGCCAGGGGTCACAGACTGGGGGTTTCGCCTTGAGACCTCCAGAAAGACGATGATGATGCCATACTTTGTAAAACATGATGAGAATTTTTAGTTCATGGTTTATACAAAAGATGTGAACTCATTTTTTTAACAGACCTCCCAACCATTACAGTACTTAGGAAATTTAAACGTAGAAAACTACATTTGCACACATTACGATTATGCTTAATACAACTTGTTGTGTACCTCGGATATGCCAAAATGATAACCACTATGAATTATTTTGGTTGAATATAGTCCAGAATATTTTGATTGCTTCGGAAGAGTGGACATGGACATGTAAAATATATCTACATCTATTGGCTTTCCTGCTAAATAGTGCCTTCCATACCCCTAACATCCTCTCTGCCATTTCTTATATTTTTCAGGAAAATTTAAAGGAGTTTTTCCGTGGTTGTGAAGAGGAGCTCGGTCTAGACCCGTCAACGCAACAAATCTTCAGTGCAGAAGATCTCCAGAGCATATCAAGACGATTGAGGTAAGATGATGCCCTCTCAGTCTGCAAGTACAGACCGTGGGCTTTCGGTGTGAGCATGATACAGAGTGTGCAATCTTTCACTATTTTTTGTACATGACACACTGCATTGTTTTTGCCTAGCTGTAGGAAAGAACAATGCTGTGTGTGATCACACAATGCATACCCTGTATCACGCTCTGCGCATGCACACAGTGAAAGCCTAGGGTCTGTGCTTGCAGACTAATAGGCCCATGTTACACCGAAAAATTGCCTACTCCAAAGCGGTCTAGGTCCGTAGCGGGGCAGGTTTGACCTTGAGGGGATTAGCGGCGGGCGGGTATGGTCCGCAAAAAGAGCCTGTTTAGACTGCCCTCCATCCCAACCCCAAAAACCTTCACTTGAGTCATTGCCTCTCAGGAATGTTGTAAATGAAGATATAGTGTTGCACACTAGTCTTCTGTCACAGACGATTGGTTATATATTATGCAGTGCATATCAATATGTGTCTGATTCATAGTCTTCAATTAGAAACTGGGAAACTGAAAGCGATGTCTAATTATGATTATAAGTAGCTTTGGTAGTAGATTACGTAATGCACTGTGCAGAGAAGTAACAATTCAAAGTTGAAAGTCTGTGAATTCAGACTAGTTACGGACCTGGTCCGGTTTGGGTCCTTTTTCTGTTTACACCGCGATTTTTCCGACCCTGAACCGCCCTGAAACCGCCCCGAGACTACATCTGGATGTGGTCTCGGGTCAGTTTGCTTGAGTGACCCTGGGCCGGGTTGAGGTCGGTTCTTCCGTGTTTACACCAACAAATTAACGACCCCAAACCTACCCCAAAGCGACCAGAAATGGACCCAGGGTCGCTAATTTTTTCGGTGTAACAGGGGCCAAAGTAATACCCTCTTGTGTTTACCTTCGCTCTGGGCAATAACAACAAACTCATTGATACCCTACCACATGTGGCCGACAGGGGACAGTGTTGTTATGCAAATGCGCCAACCATTACAAGAAATGTAGGCCCTACTATATCAGGGATTAAATGGGAAGCCCAGAAGATAGTTTTCTTCTAACAGAAGCAGAAAACATACAGGTACATGTACAGTCCATATCTCGTACAGTCATATTTCGTTTGTATTAGTTGTATGGATTCCTGTCGATGAATTAAATTTCCAGCTCAAATTCAAGTTCAGTTGAAAAATTGGACAAACAGCAAAATATATCTCAGGGGAATGTGACAAATGATAAATAGATTATTTTTCTATGAAACAAGTTGTGATAACAAATTGGCAGCTTTAGTGACAAATACTTCTTTCCCCATAAAAACATCCAAATATGATTTCCCCCTGTGTATGCAGTGTAACTATTAGGTTGACTTGGAATGCAGTACCGATATTATAAAAGCCAAAATAATACTGTAGTATAAATGCAAGTTCTTGTGATTTCAATACCACGATGTCGGCTGCGGTTACCATGCGAACAGTAAATCGCTATGTTCAAACCACTAACCCCAGCGTTGATGCGTTCCCAATCCCTGGAAATCTCGGTAGGGGTTGTTTGAGCAAGCTGGCGTGGGGATAGGCAGAAAATTGGTCTATTTGACGGTGCTGGGAATCTGATAAACATGCTGTGTGACATTGGACATGGTATGCTAATGGTTCATTGGCTGCCATGTGTTGTCAGGTCAATGTTACAACTCTATGTTTTGAAGGTCAATACCAGCATGTTTGTGTTGAACAGTGACAGGATCATCTGCCTGGGAAATTTTGAAATTTTATATTTGCTACGGTGAATCTCTCAAAGATAAAAATATGATTACGTAGGTTATAAAATTACTGCAAAAATTTTAGTGAATAATTGTAGTGTTAACAATCTAGTTTTAGACTTTGATGAAACACTTTGTACTGTATTAACTGTACAGTTGTATGTCAAAAATATGCTTAAAGCGATATTTCACTGTTCAATCATGGGCTTTTAATACACATTCGAATGGTAGAGACAAGTGTGTGTATTTTTGGACTATCAAGGTAATTTATACATTTTTCCACGCAAAAATATCAAAACGTCATCCCTCCAAGTATTACGTTCAGTTCGTTAGACTTGAAATGCGACGGCGGCATTATTGGGGTACATGTATTTTAGAAATAAAAACCCCAAAAAGCTGGCATTTGGATAAACAGAAAATTGGTCCATTTGACAGTGCTGGGAAAGTGATGCTGTGTGACATTGAACATGGTATGTTAGTGGTTCATTGACTGCCCTGTGTTGTCTGGTCAATGTTTCAACTCCATGCTTCGAAGGTCAATACCAGCATGTTTGCAGTTGAGCAGTGACGGTATCATCTGCCTGAGAAATGTTGAGAATTTATATTGATATAGTGAATTTTTGTAAGATTACAAAGTCATTTGATTGTAAAATCTACACTACCGCCCAAAAAGTTGGGAACCACTTTCTAATTGTATCACGGAGCAAGAGATATCACTCAATAATTGAAATCATTCATATTTTGTGAGTAGTGTTAAAATTGCTGTGAATAATATATCTCTTTGACAAAACGATTTTCAACAGTCACTTTACTCTACAGTCCTATGTGTAAAAGTTGCTTTAAAAAAGCACTTTTATAGGGAAGCAAAGTTCAACAAAGTACAATGGGGTTCCTGTACAGGTCTGGAAATTATCCCTTTTCCATTTGAGCTGATTTGGATACTACATGTAAATGAGGGCAAATGTACATTTGCTGGAATATTTGTACATAGAAATTCCAATTTAGTGTACAAGTACATACATAGTACACTACAATATGCCAATTTGAAAGTTTTGTAAAGATTATATTTTCATTTTTAAAGTGATTATTCCTTTAGATTTTGAATCGCAACGGAGCTTTACGAACATGTACAGTGTACATGTAGCTGTCAGGTGATAGGAGTTAATGGGCACATTGCGTGATGTTTACATCTCAATATCGAATTATTAGTGAAGCCTGTGAAATTCATTGAAGTGAACAAATTTCCAGATATTATTTGATTAATGTCTATTAGCCCCACATACATGTACTTGATTCAATTAAGATCAAGTCTACCGTAGTGAACGTTATCACATGCTATATATGCAGGACTGCAATCTTTATAATAATAATAATAATAATAATAATGGATGCAAGTTTATACGCTGTCTATTTAAAACCATAACATTTGGTTACAAATACAATCTTAAAGATTAATGAGAGATGGGATTAAAAGTAGAATTACCAGTACACATGTAAAAAAAGATCTACACAAAGTTTGAAAGTTTATACAAAATTTGTGTAAGCTGTGTTTTTCCTTGGGTCATCTTTAAAAGAAAAAAAAGTGACAGGGCCCAAGCTAGTATGTAGAGCCCTATGTAATTACAGAAATGCAAAATAATCGTGAATACACATGTTTGTATTATTACTTTAGGATAAAAATCGGCTGGTGAATACAACCAAGTTATCTGAGCCAAATATTTTTCTATGAGAGAAAGCATGATGAATATTTATAAACATAATTTTAGTGTGTATGGGCAGCCATTCACCTGTTGGCAAGCAATGAGTTTCATTCTATAAAATCTGATTTGAGCAGCAAATTTCTATTTTACCATTCCTTTTTATTCTATACATTAGTATACTACATAATTTTTGTAGGCCTCAGAAATGCAAATGGAGATAGCAGTCAGCACTCCATTCTCTTCCACTTGTCACATGCAATGAATTCCTTAGCTGTCATCGCCTGGAATTAATTTCCCAACCTGCTTTCAAGCAGTCACAATACAACGATACACCAGACTTTTGATATCATTACCATCACGTCTGATCGGAATTCAATGTGTAGAGGAGCCAATTCATTAGAGGCGTTTACACTGTACAGCAGATATAAACCACGATCCTAAACATCAACATTCAAACATAGATGTTAGGATCATCCAAATTTTTCTGGTGATTGTTATAATTAGATCCAAATCACACTTTGGATTGTGCTTATTCCGAAATATCACCCCATCGACCATAGTGCAAATGGTAGGATGGCGTCAATTTCCTTCAGCAAGAAATTCATCCACATTGTGCTGCACTCAACCCAGGTGAGGTGAATGGGTACCTGGTAGGAATTTTTTCCTTGAAATGCCAAGTGCGCTAATAAAGTGGCTGCTTGGCTAAACCCAGGGTAATAATGTTGCAATTGTAGAGCGCTTAGAGAATTCTAATGAAGAGTTGATAAGCGCTGAATAAAAGCCATGTATTATTATATATTTATACAGCGTGCAGCCTGCAGGTACATGTGTGCAGTGATTGTTTTGAGACAGCGATCACCCTACTTCCAGGCTCTGAATCTGGATCATGATTTGAATCACCTCGATGTTTAGATCGAGATCCAAATCACTCTAAATTTATAGTGCGAACGCCCCTATTGTGTGGAGAAGCCTATATCCAAACGTTGTTTGCATTCCTCACGTAATATCTTTCTCTTTCTCCCGTAGAGCGTGGGGGATGAAAAAAAAAAACTGGCTGGCATATGAATTATGATTCATAATGAATAGTCCCTGTTGACTATTTGCAATGGATAGGACTATTGGGGGTGTTCGGTGGCGATGAATTAGTAACTGGAGGGCGATAGCATTAAATATACCAAGATGACAGCTACGATGAGTTGTATTTGAATTTGACACACCCTGCATATAAACAGAGGCATTGTTGATTCCAGTTCAATACTTTTGCATGCCGTGCATACAAGGTTCTATGATCAGTTATTGCCAATAATGTCTTCGGATGGAATATTTTTTCTGAGCTCGTATTCGTAATTATGGGTTGGCGAACACTGTAGTGTTCATGTAGGCGAAGATTTGTTGTAATAAAAGTAAGTGCACTGTATCTGAACCCATTCACCTTTTATGCTTGAAATAGCACATCAATCAGTCAACCACTTTTCAAATGTCATTTTGTTCACTGAACCTCAGCTTATATGAACTGTACATTGAAGCAAAGTGCATATTGTTACAGTATTAGACATTTGTTTGTCAGTTGGAAATATCATTCGCACATTTTTTCTGGTATTGATTATGTCTGTGTTTTCTCAAATATGAATGTGTTTTTAATCTTTGCACAGCTGGGTCCCTTCATCAGTTTCGGCTTCGAAAACAGACAGGGAAAAGCTCAAAAGTGTAAGTTGTTCATAAAGTTTTCTATATTCTGTATATAATAGGCTAAACAAATTTTAGGGTACAAACGTTTTTGCAATTTCGGATCAGTTCGACACATTGGCCTGTTGTTATTTTCATGTATTGACAGTGTTTCTACAAAAATGAATGTGCATCATACATCTGTACAGGGGGGGGGGGATTTTCGTGAGGCCAAGACTGCGAAATTTGCGAAAATATTGTAAAATTTCAGCTTGGACAATTGATACTTGTCACAGATGAGTTTGAGTTTAAAAAAAAATCAGAAAGATAGGCAAAATATTACAAAATTTTGTAGGTATTTTACCATCAAAGAGACACAACATTCATTGGAACAGTCTTCTATTTTTCAATGAGAAAATATGATGTCTTGGGAATTTATTGAACATCAAATTTATTGCAAGTTTTAGTTTATTATCACGACTAATGGAATTTATTAAATGTCATGTCAAAAGTGCAGACGTGTGTGCGTATTAATTGGCATTTTGTGATTGCAAACAATTTTATTCAAGCCGCACCTCTCCACACCCCATTTACAGCAGGATAAACACCAGCAATGTTGTTTGCCTTTTCACACAAATTGGGTGTTGTTCGAAAGTTGCAATCGATTGCAAGTTGCAGTCTATCGGGACCCGCCAATCAAAATCAATTTGTAACATGATCTGTGATCAATTATAACTTACGAACAACACCCTCTAAAAAAAGGGCTCTTGCCAGAAAGATAAAATTGATTGCAAATTATGCACTTTTTTATTCGCGCATGGTCAGTGCTTTTGACAAGAAGCTTGTAAGACAACGAATATGATTTGCGTGGTCTGATCAACTGCAACTTGAGATCAATTGCAACTTTCTAGCAACACCCCCTGGGAACGTTCACCTGCTACAGGGTGCTTCAAGAAATGTTTTCACTAGTTATCCTGTCAAGCAACCAAGTTTTTAAATCGCTTGCCCGAACAAAAGTTTCTCTTGCCCAAGATTGATTGTCAATACCAATCCGCCAATAGAGAAATTTTTAATAGAATTGTAGTTACTTGCCTTATCGGATGACAAGTGACAATTTAATTTTCTTGTGTGGCAGCTAAATTTTTTTGCTCTGGGCATGTGGGCAAGTGGGTGTGTAGCCCCCAGTTACTTGCCCTATCGGATGATAAGTGACAATTTAATTTTCTTGTGTGACAGCTAAATTTTTTTGCTCTGGGCATGTGGGCAAGTTGGTTTGTAGCCCCCAGTTACTTGCCCTATCGGATGACAAGTGACAATTTAATTTTCTTGTGTGACAGCTAAATTTTTTTGCTCTGGGCATGTGGGCAAGTGGGTTTGTACCCCCCCCCCCCCTGCCTGCTATTAATGTGATAGGACATGGCAATATTTTACATTAGAATCTCTAAAAGGGATAGAACATAAATAAAGGAAAGCAGGAACACTACAATCTTGTACATGTACATTACAATCAGAATGCTAGACATAACAATCTTGTATCCTTCAGCCTTTAGGAATTAGTGTACTTTACATCGTACTGCCAGAAATAGGCACTCTTTATGAAGAGACCACACAAACACTCTCAAAACGATAAGGATTCTGGCCTTCATGTGTCAGCCCAGCACAATACAGATAGAGAGTTGACTTGGTGGTCAATTGTGAATGGGGCTCTAACATGGCTTCCAACACCAGTGTGTGCCACTTACATGTAGGGGAAAAAGTGTTTGGATGCTCCTAATAAAGTGCCATTTTTTGAAGAAAAAAAATCATTGGTTGGTTGGAAAATAGTCTTCTTATTTTGTTTTTTCCTTTTAAATACAACTCTAAACAATTAACTAGGAAAGGAAAATAAGGATTAAAAGGGGATTAAAAGCCAAAGAGCATCTGAAAATACCTTTAAAAAAAATCAAAAACAATTTTGAGCAATTGATCAAGGGATAGAAAATGAATTACATGTCAAAGAGCGACTGAAAATACATTTTTTATTTTTCAAACACAATTTTAGATGATTGACAAGGATTAACAGGGGATGAAAAGCCAATGAGCATCTAAAAATATCTTTTGAGGTCATATTGTGCATGTTTATTTATAATTTTACTGTGACTTTGATTTTGATGAAAAGCAAAAAAAAAAAAAGAGAGAAGAAGTTTAGGACAGGCCATTTTTAGAATGTCGGTCATTGGAGGGCATCCAAGCATTTTTTTTTTGGGGGGGGGGTCTTATTGGGAAAGGGTCTCGATGGAGAGGAAAAAATTGGAATTTAGGGGAGAAAAGAAGCAATACTCATGATGCTAAATAGCCTTGAGTATTGAAGTGGGGAGTAGTGGATTTTCTTTTTGTAGAGTGTATTTATAAATACACTGCTCTGAAGGGGATTAGTTTTGTTACAGTAACCAAACATTGCACATGAGTATTTATCTATTTTTATTGTGTTGAATGTTCATTGGTCCGCCAAAAAATCCTCAATATTTTTTCATGCTAAAGATTTCCTTCGTGGATGTGAAGTGAAGACTGTGTATGCAGTATCCAAATGTTACAATCTAGGCATAGTTGTACATTGTACATTGTATGTTTATCTGAGGAGTCAGTTTAATCATGGAGCTGGGAAAAGTTGATTTACACGATTTACACAATTAACAATACACTGAATATTAAATGAAATAGATGCCTTTTTAATCATATACATGTAGGAAGAGATTGTTATCAGTGCTCCAAATGAGCCAACATTTTTTTTTAGTCTTTATTCAAAATCTGCAATCAACAATTTGACAATTTTACAGTATACAACAGAAATACATCATACATTATAAGTAAAATGAATAAAACAATCTTAAACATTTGAAACTAATAACAAAAAACAATTGATGAAAATTAAGACAAAAATAAAAAGAGGGTTACAGCTGAAGAATTACTGTGTACATTTTCATGCAATAGGTTATGGAAAAAATCGGGTAAAAAACATAACAAAATTCAAATTTAAATTTCGTGAGCATAATTAAACCTCATGTAGCAACATTGATATTATTTTTATTTGGTATAAATAATAATAATTAGACAATTTATATAGCGCAGATACTATATGGATATACTCTACTGCGCTGTGATATCAGGGTCTGTGGATATTGTTACTAAAATAATGCATAAGTTACAAGATATTATTTGAAAGCTTCAAGAAATAAATGAGTTTTCAACAAGCTTTTAAGAACAACTACAGATGGAGATGATCTTATTTCTATTGGCAATTTGTTCCAAAGTTTTGGAGCAGCACAGCTGAAGGCGCAGACATCAAGTGTCACTTTTGTCTTAAGACATACATACATGTAGAGTATATATCTTGATACTTTAAATTAGATTAATCAACTTCTTTTTATTCCCATTTTGTAACAGATCATAACCACTATTTACTGGATAGCCGAAGCAGCCGTTCAGCTTCCATCGTACTCTGGTCCTAAGCTTGATACCTACGCCTTTGAATCAGTCATATTTGGAATATATTCCCCAAGAGTAAGTAAAGGATTTATAATTTGGGGAGTTCAGATCATTATATAAATACTAGCAGATCTACCCGCTTGTGTAGTTTTGCCTTCATAATAACTTGGGGGGGGGGGGAATAGAGTGATGAGCATAACATGACTCAATCTAGATCTACTCAATATTTAAATTTAAGCAAGGTGAAAAATTATTTGTGCCATCCCCCTCCCCCCTCCCTCGTCTTAGCATATGCTTAACGCCCATCGCAACATCGCTCTCCCCAAACATGCTTTTGTATAAAATGAATGCGAACTCTCACACCGCGGACAATACCGCCGATCGCTCCACCCATTCTAGGCGGATGCTACCCCCGTGCGAAAGCACTTAGCACACCGTAGAACATGTAGAAGTTTAGAGCGGTCACAACCGTGCATGCACCTCGTGTTAATTCGCAGGTGTCTGGATTTACGAATTGCGTACACCTAGATTGTTTTGATGAAGGCGCAGCGAATGAAAGTTACGAATTGTGAAATTATGAAATCATAATTGATCATCGACAGTGACTGTTAATAGTCTAAGGTTTCTTTCTATTATCTAAAACGGGGGTAAGAAAAATTTGGAGACGATTGGTGTAATAGGTTGAGAGAAATACGCAGCCAAACAAACAAACAACCAAACATCATACAAATTTACACACAAGATTAGGCGAATTATATAGTAGGATTCATGCTAATGAAGATCAGAGTGGTAAAGGGGACTGCGTGTATGGTTGTTTTTTAAACCCGATTTTATGTTATAGTGATAGTGACAACTAAATTGTTGTAATTGTTGGTATAAATGGTTTTTCCCGCGAAGAAATTTGTTTACCTTTGTAGTTTTTACCCCATACTATATGTACATGTACTGTATATTGCAGTCACATAGAAGCTAGGACAATTCAACCGAATCTTTATTCAGTTAATTGTCAATGAATGAACAAATTGGCAAACTTTAATAGCAACAGTTTCAATGGAACTTGTGCTCATGAATTATCAAACATTTAACAAGTTCCAACCGGGGTCCATTGGTTTACAAACACAGCGCAAATATAAAGCTCCCATCAAGCCCTGACTGAACACGATTCAAATGTGACTCTTTTAACTGTTAATAACAGTTAGATCTGGAAAGTTGGAAACATCTGTCCAAAATCTATTGTTGCCAAGCTCTCTGCTATTAAACCTGAAAATATCACGGCACGAAGGAATCAATTATTTTGCATTCAACAGGTTCAGTTTTCATATTTCCAATCGATGTCAAATTTGATGCAAAATTGATCTTACAAAACAGCTGTTTCCCAACAATTCCCTCAAAATGTCATGTACACGTACAGCAAGTCAATCACCCATCAATATTGCAACAGTGTCCCCAAATGAAGTAGAATGACTCTGGCCAAATTTGAGAAGTATTTATATACTTTATCATACATTGCATGGTAAAGTTAGTGTTTTTGGCAATGGAAATCATGCCCAAAATAGTGCCAATAATGATTTGACACTTAGACAGTAACTTTGATAATTTTAGCCAGCAATTTGGCCAAAATCCAGTACATAGAGTTTTTCTCTATCATGCTCTACTTTTTGACATGACAATTGACAGGGCTTTGCCATTGTTCTGCTTTGTCCCAGAATTAGGTTGTCACTGGGAATGTTACGGCGTATTTTAAAGTAAAGCTTTATTTGAACAGTGAAAAAGTGACAAATGCTTCTTTAATAATGGTGTAGAAGTTTTTATCATCTTTAAAGGTTTTTTTTTGCCAATGAGTGATCTACATTTCCAAGTATATTTTCCTCACATCAAACATTTTGTTGAAAGGTGTATTTCCTCTAGAAATAAAGCAAGATTTTTGCGAGAATATCCAATGATAATAAGATCCAGAACTCTGCATTCTTCAAAACAAGAAAATTGTAGCGAGAAAATTATTTTACAACAAGTCTAAACTCATGTCACATGTTTTTTCCTACGATAAATGTGTGAGACAAATTTATGTAGATTTAAATTTACACAATATTACAATATCCCTTTTCTATTCTAAAAATAGTCCCGAGACAGGGAGAGTTATTTGATATCAAGTCCAAAGCCCCAGTCCATTTGTGGAATGTCGCATGTTTTAGAGGTAAATCTGATCCAGTGACGATACTTTTGACAGAAAATGAGCCTTGAGATCATGAAGGTCAAGTCCAACCCGATCCCCCAATCTATAAAGCTGTCGAGCTGTCGGATTGGATTGCTCTGATCACAGCTTATGGTTCTGGTTTAGTCATGGGTGATAAAGTCTGAAGTGTTACCCCCTTTAGATCGACAATGTTCTCATGCTGGTGTTGTTGTGGGAGTACATTCATATAGACCTGGATATTTTACACTCCTCTCGAGAAGTTCTTTAAAATTTACACTCTGACATACTCCAGGAATCTGGGAATCATTCATTTTCAAGATCTGTTTGCTCTAGGAAGGTTTGCTTACATTTTAATTTTGACATGTTTGTGCACATGTAACTGGTTAACTTTTATAGAGTGAATTATTATTATAGGCCTGTGGCAACATAACCCCCTTTCCCCCTTGCAACCTTCCCCTCCCCCCCCTCCCCCCAAAGCGTAATCCTATTTCTAGCCTTTTTTATTTGAGAGAAAGATGTA
>BQKZ01007960.1:7780-18659 GCA_036244855.1 Temnopleurus reevesii | reverse complement strand
TAGGTTGAGCGTGATTTTGTGCATGATTTTCCATAGACTAAAGATTGATATATATTGCGTACGATTGATTGGAAATCTTTGTTACAAGCCCCTGGCAAACCCATTATTAACTGAGCTTGGAAGACAACTACGAGAGAGGGGTACTGGAGCGAGGGCTGCCAAATCGATTCGTGTACATACATGTGAGCTGAGCAGGGCTTACGCAAAAGAAGAAGATCCACGTCCTTTCTTTAGGTCGAATGAAAGCCCCTGAACAATGAAAGTTTGACGGTACAAAAGACTGCAGCTGATCTTGCTGTGGCCACTTCTGTACTTCTCACGGAGCTTTCACCATCTAAGAATACAGTCCACAACTTTCAATATTGTAGATTGATTCTGTATTTCAGACAGCTTTTACTGCCATAGGAAAGTTTGGATGTCAGAGGTGCGCACGTTCACTTTCAAGTAATTCGGTAAGTATGAATATAGCAATTATTATTATTTGAACGGAAGTAGAATGTTTGTTAATTTCCCAAGGATTGTTATCATATTGGTCTTGTCGAAGTATGATCAACATTTTCTTTTAAAGATAGCAGGTGTGAGAATTTCTTCATTTGTGTCGTGCAGCGCGAAAGTTTAACTGGAGAGCCACATTCAAATTCGTATGAAAACAATTCAGCCGAATATACAGTTATCCAAGCTCTACTCTTTGCACCTCTTCAATATTCTTGCTCTATACCTTCCGAAAGCAACGAACATGACGAGTGACGGAAACGGTCAGTTGATTGTCATTGCTTTATTTTTTCTTGCTTTTGTAATTTTTAGACTGCTTTTCTCGGTCTGAATTCGCACAGGTGCACTGCTGTATGGCATAGGATAATCGGGGGGCTCAGAGATCGCAGTCATATTGTGAGAGGATATGAATCATATCGCTAATATAAGATTAAATATATTAATGAATATCATTGCACAATTTGACAACACATTATAGTCAGCAAAACATTTTCTCAAATTAATTTGGCGATGTACGGTGCATCAATTTTTTTCATTAATTGATATTGTTGTTGTTGTTCTGAATTTCTTGAACGAGGAATCGAAAAGGGGCTTGGCAAGTTTTCTATGACGGTATATGGTTCTTCACTAACTGGGAGGGCGCGACAGGAAGAAAAAAAGACAAATAAACACCTCTTTTCCGACAACAAATATAAAGAAAATTAAAAAGTGAAACAAAAACGCAAGCAAAGACGCAAACAGCAACAGTCTGAATTGAGCACTGGGGTGGATGATTGCCTTGCCAGGCATAATAACGATAGAATATTTTCACTATCATGTTTAATAAGCCTATTCGTATCAACATAAAGGTCGATGAGCATCAGAGCAACAGAAGGGAAAATCAACATAGGCCTACTGTCATTTCAGAATCAGCGTCCTCATCGAGCGAAATCGTTCTTCTCACCGTCATCGTACTCCATCTCTGCATCAGGAGGAAGTAATCTCAGTCTAAGATGACGTCATCTAAGAAAGGCATGGAACTGGAGGAGGGATCTCCATCTGGTTATAAAGGAAGGGAGGAGCATAACAGACCGCTGATCGCTCTCATCGTCATTATGGTCGTCATCTACTGTGGGTCACTTATCATTCCAAACTCTGAACGATGGGGTAAGTATAGGCCATCATCCTGGACCTTCAAGAAGAGCAAATCTATACCTGTATACTAGGGCCTGTATCATTAAAGAGATACGATTAATTGAAAAATAATCGTATCTCTATTGTACACATTTTGCCATAGACTTACGATTACTATTTTAATATTTTAAATTTTAATATCTAATGTTAGGCCCCTTATGTGCTAATGAGTCTGAATGGACTGTTAATCGCTCCAATTAATCTTTTTACCAATTTTTATTTATTCATATGTGTTGATATTTTTTGCATTTTTGAGTGAAATTAAACAATTGATAGCATCATAGTTATCATCACCACCATCATCATTTACACCATCCTTATTATTTTCATCATCATCAATACCATGATCAAAATACCATGAGGCCGTCTGTAAGCCGATGTCATTTACACAACATTGGGATACAATAAAAAAAAAATAATACTCTCGACACAACTGTGTAGATGAGAATTTTTCAAACCAATGGTAGTTATCTGCTCATATTTTCATTTCATTCGATAAAAAAATATTGAACAAAGACATTATGGTTTCGAAAAAGAATGGAATCCCATTGATTATGTTAGTTAGTAAATAAAATGTATTAACTGCAGCAAAAGGGGATTGATAATAATTTGTCATGAATGATAACTAAATCAAAAACTTATTTAGCATGTATGATATTTATGAAATGATGAAAAGTTGCAGCTGTGAACATTATTACAAAATAGAATTTCGTTTTTAATTAAGTCTTTCTTTGATTTGCTCCTCACAAAGGTTGGTTACCAACATCAGTAGGTAACGCCTCAGACGTCCACCCTACCGAACTGACTCCAGACAACTGGGCTTTCACCATCTGGATCATCATCTTCATGTGGCAGATGCTTTGGCTCATCTACGTACTCGTCAACCTCTGCCGACGAAACGACCACGGACCCGTCTACCTCAACCCTCCCATCATCACCGTGCCCTTCGTCGTGTCATACATCGTAAGCCTCGTAGCCATCATCGCCTGGTACTTCGTCTGGACGCATTTGATCGTGTGGGGGTCGTTTATCGTCATCCTCATCATCCCCGTGTCCGTGTGGACGTGCATTGCCCTACTAACACGCGGGCTCGTCCGTCACAGGAATCACTTCTCCAGGTATGTGTGTGTGTGTGTATACTGCAAAATAAAAAATTAACACCAGGACAGAGTTTCACAAAATCGTACTTATCGTTACGCACGACTTTAAAAAAGACTGGAGTACGCTAAAAGGTACCATACGCGTAATAATCTTGATCACTCAGCACAAGAACTGATACCAGTCACGCGTAAAGTCGTTCTGACAGTCTTTCGTAACTTGGTGAAACACCACCCTGGTTTGTGTTTCATAAACTGTTCGTACAGCTATGCATGACTTCACATACGACTGGTAACTCTTTCCTGCACTCGATGTAAACTCCCGTCTCTGAATCACACCGGAGAAAAGGGTCACCAGTTGTTCGTAGAGTCGTGCGTAGATAATTATACGAACAGTTTGTGAAACACAATTCAGGTTAGTTACTGCACCATCAGCCCTGTTGAATTTTACTGATGTTGATGAAACCAGGGAGATGTAATTTTCTCCCATGTGAAACTAACATGATTTGCACATTATATCAACTTCTAAACGAAGCACCTATGAAAACGACATTTTTAAAAAAAAGTAAGACCAAAGAGGCATTAGGTTCAAAGCTGGCAGCCTTGTATAATATTTTTTCCATTGCGGGAAACCCATGCACGTGTACTTCTACAATGAAACTTCTTTAGTTTATGATGTTTATCTTGCTTGTTTATATTTTTGCATGTGAGCCCTCTGTCGGCAGCAGTTATAAAATATATCTCGACTAAGGAGTCCGTTTTTATCTTATTTTATTATTTGACCTCAAAATAGAATCATGTTCATTGCCTTATATATGATTTTTCTATCGTGCATGAAACTGCATGAAAATTGCCTTTGGGATGAAATATCGATTTCTCCGTGGAACCGTTTCCCAATAATTACAATTTGATATTGAGTCTAAAGAAAATGCAACCAGGGTATTTTATCAATCCCATCACCGACGGTCACTGAATATAAATATATTCACTTTATCTATCTATTCATGTGTATACTTGTTTGTATCTCAGTTCATAATTGTGTTTGTTTATTTATTCATTATCAATTGCTTATTCATTGTTCACCTTGTTCCCTCACTAGCCGTGTTGACCTGTGGGTCTACCGTCTCCTGGTGCTCAACGGGCTCGCCATCTTCGGCACCTGGACCACGCTCGCCACTCACATCAACATCGGTATGATGATCATCTACGACTTCGGATCGACCATCGATGTCGGGTCCGCCGTCGCCCTCGTGATGGTTCTCCTCCTCGTCACCATGTACGCCTTCATCGATCTATTCATCCTCGATCGCTACCTCAGATACAACATCATCTCCTTCCTCGTCGTCATATGGGCGTCGTCGGCCGTGCTGTGTAATCGAATGGACGAAGTCGACTTTGATGTCGATTCGAATTTCATCCTGGCTGCGACTTTGTTGTCGGTAGGGTGTGTCGGGTTCGTGCTCAAGATGGTTCTTCTTATTGTGCGCTCTGTGAGGGAGAGTCGCCGTGACAAGGTCTGAAAAAGAGGAGCAAATGAGGACAATCCCACTGATAAGTGGTTGCGTTGGTGTTTGATAAAAGAACATTTATAACCATTTCATGTATGGGTTCATGCATTTATTATATCTAATTTATGGCATGTGACGAGGAGTTTTGAACAGAAAAGAAAAAAACGAATCTCGGGACATAACGCAGCAGTGTATCCCAGTGACTTGTATAGACCGCACTGTTTTGCTCATGCTTGGCGGGACTGTTCAATATTGTTTGGGACTAGAAACTTACCCAAATTATCTTTTGTATTCATTTTATTCATTTTAACTCTTTTATATTTATCTCCCTGTTTATATTTTGTTATATCAATGAATATGATGTTGGTATTTTAATAAATAATAAATGCATCATACGTTTTGCTTATGAATATGAATGTCTATACAGATCATTGAAAGGGAGGGAGCTTTAAGTTACGGCATTGATGGTGTTGATTATTATTATTATGATGATGATGATGATGATGATGATGATGATGATGATGATGATGATGATGATGATGATGATGATGATGATGATTATTATGATGATGATGATGATGATTATGATGATGATTATCATTATCATCATCATCATCATGTTGGTTATGGTGCATGGTGATGATAATGATGATGATGATGATGATGATGGTGATGGTGGTAATGATGATGATGAGGAGGAGGATGATGATGATGATGAAGATGATGATGATGATGATGGTGATGGTGGTGGTGATAATAATAATGATGATGATGATGATGGTGATGGTGGTGGTGATGATAATAATAATGATGATGATGGTGATGGTGGTGGTGATAATAATAATGATGCTGATGCTGATGGTGGTGGTGGTGATAATGATAATGATCATGATAATGATGGTGGTGGTGATAATAATAATGATGATGATGATGATGATGATGGTGGTGGTGGTGGTGGTGATAATGATGATGATGATGATGGTGGTGGTGGTGGTGGTGGTGGTGGTGATAATAATAATGATGATGGTGGTGGTGGTGGTGGTGGTGATGATCATGATGATGATGACGATGATTATGATGATCATGATGATGATCATCAAGATGATCGTGCTCATGATCATGATGATGACTATGATAACGGGGATGATGGTGATGACGGTAATGATGTTGATAATGATGTTGGTCCTAGTAATTCAATTCAATTGAATTTGATTTATCAATTTATCCCGTTTCTTCCCTTTTTTCTTTTTTTAACAAACAACGCATAAACAAATTATCATGAATAACTAGATTTAGGAAGCACAAGATTAAACGTAACTGTTTGCATATATTGTTGAAAAGCATGGCTTGTAATAATAACAATGATATAAAATGATGGACATATAGAAGCTGTATTTACAAATCCCCTCCAAAAGTATGTCATCAGTACAATTAACTATGCACTATGTAAAATCAATGTGTTCATTCGTTTTGTGATGTTTGAAACTAGATTCATTCACCATTGCAACCTCGACCTCAAACATGAACCCTTTGCGTAATGATGACGGTGATGGTTTTACTGTTTATCAAAGGAAGTGTGTCGGCATAATTGTCATGACCGCCTACAGTATATTATCTCATCAGCAATGAAAACTTCACAGTTTCACACTAGCCGTATATAGCCTACTATGCAAGATTGTATTAGGTATACTCACTTTTTCAAAGTATATGATTTAATACGAATATCCGTTAGGGCAACCAATTCAAGTATCACAAACTCAAATCTACAAACTTAATCAAAATAAGTAATAAATAACAAAATATTGTAAGGAAAAAAATAATGATAGAAGCATTCTAAATAATTGCCCAAAAATGTAATTTCGATTAAATCAATGTATTCCTGAAAAATCAATACGAATTACGATACCGATAAACTATTGATCTTATCAATGCGTTTATCAAAGGTTCGAGCCTCATGCATAGTGGGTAAATTCATTTTTTTTAAATCTTTTAATACTTATACTTGATTAGATTATAACAGACTCGATTTGAGAACAAGATATATTACCACGCAATTTTTAATAATCAATACATTTATAGGCTATTACTCAATATTCTAGCATGGAGATATTAACTAAGGCACTTCTTTCCTCATTGCAAGCAATTTTAACTATTTTAAGAGTGTATTTCAATAATTTGTACTAACGTAGAACTCAAATTAACACTGATACTTTCCACTACAATGATATATACGTCATTTCCAATCCAACTGCATACCCAGGTGCATCTGGGGGGGGGGTGGCCGTAAACAATCGGAAAAGAATAACAAACCTGAAGAAAGTTATATAGAAATAAGATATAGAAATAAGCGCCTGCTACCAATAATTGGCGATGGTGTGTATGCCATTTCCACAACGCGAACATGTATTTTAAAAAATGAAGGTGCAATTATGCATCCTAAATGGGTGCTACCACTGGTACAATATTCCCGAGCACCTTTAATGTTGATTATGCATCCTTAGTGTATATCTCCACTTTAAGGGAACATCTCCATCCTAAATGAGGATGCAGAACTGCACCAAATTTCTCACTGTGCAGGATATGATACACGTGGGGCTCATCTGGTTAATTTCCTTTAAATTTTGCGCCCTTCTGGTATGGTATCGTACTTTATTCCCAATCGTTAAAAAGACATATAATATACAACACCCGAGGTGTAGATTTTTCATTGTCGTTTTGTTTAAAGGGGGGGAGAACTATGTGTAGGTTTATTTTTTATAAAGATAAAAACATACACGCAACATTAATTAAAATGAACAAAATTGGTAGTAAAATAATATCATGCAGCACAGGACACACAGCTACTTGAATGATGTTAATATACACGCACGTAATTCTTAGATAGATCTAGGAGCGACCCCCCCCCCCCCCCCGGTCCTTAGCGGCTAATCGAGGACGAAGAACCCTTTCACTATTTTTCGACGGAGGAGGAAGAGAAGACATTTTTTTAGTATTTGTGTTTATTTGTTTGTTTATTTAAGTTCTCTTTATTTTTTCCCAAATCATTTGCGCTGAAGAATCTTCTTTGGGGCACCCATTGACAAAGTCTGGATCCGCCCCTGCAATTAATGGAAGTATAACAAATCACCTGTTTCCGAATCATGATCGAAATGTGGTGGTTTTTTTAACACTGCCATTAAAAACATAGTCAAACCCTCCAACAATACAAGATGAATGATTAATAGGAAAAGGGCTGCCGCAACAGAGAGTTCATCATTAGTATTTCCTTCACTTGTTTATGTTAATGTTTTGTTGAACACTATCCTAACTCTTTTGTTTCTGTGATCAGACAAAAACAAAATTTCCACGACATTAACTGAGAGTTTGTGTTTAAGAAGCCGAGGTTAATAACATTGTTTTCATGTTTTAACCTTACACTACCAGATACTAACTGTAATCTGAATATTTGATATCTGTGTTGTACACACATTACCCTGTGAAACTATTATGCTTGAACATGATGTTGAAATGTTTTATCATCATCTCCATAGGCTAGCTGTAATGGAATTGTATAGTCCTGACGTTTAATCCAATTTCTATAGAGATGTCTTTATCATGTTTATAATTGATTAGTAAAAGAAAAATCTTTATTTTTTAAAACATTTGTCGGTTATGTATCTGCTAGGGCAGACAGCTTTATTGTAGATTAGTTTTTAATTGCGCACTCACAATGGTACGCAGTATCTGTACATCAATGAACTTTAAGTTGGGCCAGGTACTCATGGAATTCTCTGAAAAGTTGCACCCATTGATAATACAATATCATAACGGAGTAAATCAAATAAACTCTGATATCAAGCAAGTTTAAAGGGGAGCCTCACCCAGACA
Source organism: Temnopleurus reevesii (assembly GCA_036244855.1). Taxonomy (NCBI): domain Eukaryota; kingdom Metazoa; phylum Echinodermata; class Echinoidea; order Temnopleuroida; family Temnopleuridae; genus Temnopleurus; species Temnopleurus reevesii. The sequence goes on along the minus strand of BQKZ01007960.1, from coordinate 10,522 downwards.
TTGATGCACTCTCAGTGGCTGATCAATCTGCAAAATGATCAATCTGCGAAAATTTGAGCAAAATCGGAAAATCTATTCAAAAGTTATCAATTTTCAAAGTTATCATTTCCGCCTGTTCTTGGCATCATTGAATTGGCAACGTCTAGACAATTAGCATAATCTGTGATGTCATGGAGAACTGCTTGTTCACTTTGTGTAATTATGAATTCATCGAAAATGGATCAATATCATATTTCAAATGAGGAATGAACACCGTTCTTTCTGGAATTCATGTAGAATTGATGTGGCTATAATATATTTAAACGAAAAAAACAAAATTTTGCCCACTTTTCTGGAAAAAGAGGAAAATGTGAAATTTTGTGTACAAAGTGAAAGGAGAGTTCTCCATGTTGGCATCCATTTTGTGTCTGTACGTTTGCCAATTTGAGGAGCCCATGAGGGATGTAAATCAAAACTTTGAAAATTCATAACTTTTGAATGGATTGTCGGATTTTGCTCAAATTTTCACAGATTGACCTTTGTATTTTTCTTCATCCACTGGGCGCACATCAATGTCTGGGTGAAGTTCCCCTTTAATTTATGAAAAGTTGGTCTGATCGATTGGAAAGTTGTTATTTAAAGTTATGCATGAAAAACAAAGGACCTTTCGAAATGACTCTATATAGTTTTGTTTTTTAAATGAAAATAACAACAAAATTAAATCGTCCAGACTGACCGTTTACATCACGCTGTTCGGTTTTTTCATCAATAGGGAAGGGGGTTGGTCTTTCGAACTAAAACGTGACTGTAAAATAAAGAATAAAAAAAAAATAGAAAAAAAATCTGTCCTGTTTCGCATTTCTCGTGACATTTTGAATCAGAATCACAACCGCTGGAGGTTTCCGCCCTTAGCATTGTGACTGGAAGGTATTTGGACTGGTTTCCGGTGCGCAGGTAGCTGTTTTCTTTTGATATGGATCTTTGTGAAAGTCTACCAATTGACAGTTCATTAGATCGAGTTCTGCATTTAGACTGGACTACACTGTCAATGGACCAAACACGGATGTTCCTTCTCTGTGTGCTTTTGACATTTACTATTTTTAAACTTTTGTAAGAGGACTATATAATTCATTGCAGGTGAGTACCCAATTAACTTTAACACTATACTTATCCTCCAGTAATAAAGTTTGCATCATTTGTTTTTTAATTTGATGCAATGTCAATCATTATTTTGGTGCGGAATGTAATTGGATAATATGCATTATATCCTCAGACTAAACGAAAATTAATCGAAATTCATCTTCGAGGACCCGTAAAAACTTTTGAATCAAGTTTTGTTTTAATGTACTGAACAGAACAAGACTTATCTTTCAGAAATTGAGTGGAAGACCATAATTTTGAAAAATTCATTTGAACTGCTTGTGAGCAGCGAACAATGAGACCACAAACAGTATTGTTTGTATAACTTACTTTTTTTTGAAAAATGACGTCGGTCGGTAGGAAATTGTTTTGTATTCATTTGTTTTATTTTTTAAACATATTTCATGTTGTAATAACACTTACAATGGAGTATAAACAGCACTAAAACATCTGAAAATGACTGTACATGTCTATATATAATTTTATCCACCAAAAATACTTTTCAGGTCATATTTCTCGTGCTTTTTTCAAACAATTCTACTGTGATTTGTTTTTCAATTAAGTGAAAATATGGTTGGCAAGTCTAGGGCATCAAAACGTGTTTTTTTTTGGGGGGGTGGGGGCTAATGGGAAGAAGGTGTTCATCAATACAGGCAATAACAACGGTGCTTTATATATGTCAGAGGGAATTATATATATATCGACGTAATTTAAGTTTGACCTACTGCAATGCAATATGAATTCCATACGGTTGCCCCCCCCCTTAATTGGCCGTGGAACCCTCACGTTCCATAATATCACCCCCCCCCCCCCCCCCCCCCCCCCCCCCCCACTCACCATATGAAATTATTTTTGGATCTTTACCTAGAGACACTATTTGGGTCGTGATAACTGAACGTTCATGCCACACACGAGCATTCGAGATGGCACTCCAAAAATACAACAAAAGTGTATTTTTTTGTTATGTGTTATGATAATTTATATTTTATCATTTGATTGTCATTATACTTGATCATGTTTATTATGCTGAAGACAAGTAAAAATTAAATAATCCGACTGGATTGACACCGAAAAAGTTCCGGGGTCATTTTGGTGTGGTTGGAGTCTGTTGAACGAGTAAATCTACACACATTCTACACTATATTGAAAAAATACACACAGCAGATTAGTAAAGGGGCCAATTTGGGCAATGCACTAAATGTGGGCTGAAGTTATTTTGATGTTCTTGCTATTGATAATTCATATAGAAAAAAAAATCTTGTTCTTGTTTGTTGATTGTTTTTATTGTTTTTTGGGGCTGTATTTTATAAAGTCATTATAATGGGCTTGCACTCATTTGCAGCTATTGGATTTTAAATTTACATTTGCGAAGTATTACTAATGCAATCTAATTAAGATAAAGTATATTTATAGAATAAAAGTGAAATTGAATTCATGAGCTTTCTGTCACAGCCGCAATTCATTTCAATCTTTAATGTGGACTTTTGATAACCTTTTGCTGTATTAGTTTTGACTCATTTGAAAACCTGTTTTCAGCCAGGTCTTGCGACCAAGGTCAATGTTGTCGTGTGCAAGGAATCTAACAGCGAAAGGAATCGATGGCTTGACTTTTAGGTTAAAAAA
>BQKZ01007958.1:20546-37587 GCA_036244855.1 Temnopleurus reevesii | reverse complement strand
TTTTTTAACATGAGTAGAAAGAAAGATGATGAGCAGAACAAAAATTTGAAAAAAATCTGACAACTAATAATGAATCTTTATGAATTTTCAATAATTTAAGGAAATGGGCAAATCAGTTATTTTTTTTAGATAGATGCCAATTTGATAAATTTGATAGTTTATCATATTTTTGGGAAGAAGTAACATCTTATAATATTGATATGAATTCAATAAACTGCATTGTGCACATATGACGTCATCTGTGGCCAATTGGTCTAATCTTTTTTCTGCTTGTGTGAATTAATTAATTTTTTTTTTTACATGTTAGCTGATTTTTTTCTCTCCATTGTTTACAATTCTGTTTATCTGATTCTTCTGCTCATGTTGAACTTTTTTTTCGGGGGGGGGGGGGGCTTTTATCTTAACATTAAAAAGAATAGTTATGTTAAAAACCAAAACTAGTCAGGTAAATGATGAAGGTGAAATAAGGTAAAACCCAGACCTTGCCTTGATCGGGGCTTCCGAGGTTGGGATATTAGGCGGATATGGATAGAGGACGCATCAAGGCACGTTTCGGAATCACAATGCCATAGATTTGTATTGTGTCATCATCACTTTATATCCCGATCGGTAATGTGATTACGTAATACCGTCTACAAAGTGTCATAAATATTACAAATAAGGCGTAAATAAAGGGTGAAATCGTTATTGATATTGACAGATACCTGTCAAATCAATTCTAAAAAAAAGCGTAAAACAAAATACATTTTAAAGTTGTAATTGTAAAGGTTTCGGTTAAAGCCCCGGTCACATAGGACCCCAGAAGCAACACGATTCACCCCGACTCTTTGTTAATTCACATTTAACTCAGTTACTGCCTCAGAACAAAGAGTCGTGTTGAATCGTGTTGCATCCGGGGCATTACATCTTTCATGGTATCAAACACACTGAAATCATTTTTACACATGAGTTATTTCAATGTATAGAATCATGAAATTTTCACATTAATTAATTATGANAAAATGACAGAAAAGTGCGAGTGCCATACCCGGCAATTATTCCCCGTGTGTTTATTAGTGAAACACTGGCTAAACACGTAATGAGTGTAAAAAGGGTATTAAAGAATATATTTCATTAATACTTATTGTTTGGATATATGTTACATAACAATCACCTGCACATAGGGTCGGCCATGTTCCTGGAATAGATAATCCTACCATGATTAAAAAGTGCTCTGACCTAGTGTTGTGCTTTGAAATGAGGAGCCATCTCCATGCACAGGGTATGTAGAAAACATATCTACGTACGAATAGATATGGCATTTCCAAATCACTTTCTGATGACATTGTCATTATATATTCAGAACTAAGCGCTCAAAACGTGTCCTCGTTTTGAAAGGCACATTCAGTACGGAAAATTGATAGGAATTTTTTTTTTTTTTTTATCTGATGTGACAAGCTTTTAAGAGTGACAATTCTATTAAAACTTTTGTGCTCTCATGGATTTATACTTTGACTGATCACATTAAAGGTCCACTATTATGAAAATACAAGTTGATCTGTATTGATGTATTATATCATTATCAATACCCTTTTCAGTGAAAGAGGGCCCAAATGTGTTTCATATATGTTATAATATTTTTTCTTCATTTTTATGTTGGCTTAGTTGGGAACGCCCCTACAAATTTCTTTCAAATGTCAATCCTGTTGTGACATCACAAGAGTCAAGTTTGTTCACCTTTCTAGATCATGTTTCAGAGCTGTTTCTGTAAATAACAAAAGGAAATATGTGGATCAATGCAGGTATTTTAATTCAGGTGATTGCGCATTCCAATTCCCTTTCATGGGCAATCACCTGAATTGAATTCCCTGTATTGATCTACATATTTCCTTTTGTTATTTACAGAACCAGCTCTAAAACATGATGTAGCAAGGTGAACAAACTTGACTTTTGTGATGTCACAATGGGATTGACATTTGAACGAAATTTTAAGGGGAGTTCCCTACTAAGCCAACATAGAATTGAAAAAAAATGTTATTAAATACATGAAACACATTTGGACTCTCTTTCAGTGAAAAGGGTATTGATAATGGTATAATACATCAATACAGATCAACTTGTATTTTCATAATATTACCCCTTTAACATAATTTCCGAATATGATTTCAGAAATGTCTAGCAAGCGTCTTGTGAGCATTCAGGTTGTTAAGAACAACCTTTATGAAATGAATTATTGAATAAGATGATATGTGTATTTATTTGAATAACAATCCTATTTGATTGTGGCATATTCAGTACACCCGTGTATTTTTGTTTGACGTGTTATTTTATGTATGAGTTATTTTTATTTTGTTTATGAACCCATGGAAGAACAGCGATAATATGTGAATACCCACGAAATGGGCAATCCGTTTTGTATATTTTGATCATAGAATTTACGGAAATAAAAACAAACAAACAAACAAACCTTTAAGTTGAAGGAAATATATATATATATACACACACACACACATTATAATGTATGTTCCAAATCGACACAATGAGCTAGAACTGCTACTAGTGACATTGATTTTCTATGGTTAATATCGAAATCATTATATTAAAGCATGCCGTTGCTGCAGGTCGTTGCACTGAAAAGGAAGTGTGCTCGTTTAGGCGCCACTCTTAAAATTACGTCGGATGTTGATTTCAGAAACCCTGAATCAAAGACCTTGNTTATTTACAGAACCAGCTCTAAAACATGATGTAGCAAGGTGAACAAACTTGACTTTTGTGATGTCACAATGGGATTGACATTTGAACGAAATTTTAAGGGGAGTTCCCTACTAAGCCAACATAGAATTGAAAAAAAATGTTATTAAATACATGAAACACATTTGGACTCTCTTTCAGTGAAAAGGGTATTGATAATGGTATAATACATCAATACAGATCAACTTGTATTTTCATAATATTACCCCTTTAACATAATTTCCGAATATGATTTCAGAAATGTCTAGCAAGCGTCTTGTGAGCATTCAGGTTGTTAAGAACAACCTTTATGAAATGAATTATTGAATAAGATGATATGTGTATTTATTTGAATAACAATCCTATTTGATTGTGGCATATTCAGTACACCCGTGTATTTTTGTTTGACGTGTTATTTTATGTATGAGTTATTTTTATTTTGTTTATGAACCCATGGAAGAACAGCGATAATATGTGAATACCCACGAAATGGGCAATCCGTTTTGTATATTTTGATCATAGAATTTACGGAAATAAAAACAAACAAACAAACAAACCTTTAAGTTGAAGGAAATATATATATATATACACACACACACACATTATAATGTATGTTCCAAATCGACACAATGAGCTAGAACTGCTACTAGTGACATTGATTTTCTATGGTTAATATCGAAATCATTATATTAAAGCATGCCGTTGCTGCAGGTCGTTGCACTGAAAAGGAAGTGTGCTCGTTTAGGCGCCACTCTTAAAATTACGTCGGATGTTGATTTCAGAAACCCTGAATCAAAGACCTTGCTCTAAATGGATCGATTAAACGCAAGAATCACCTAGTTTGTGGGAAGGAAAGTCTACTTTATCGTTTCTTGTCATATTTTAGCGAATGTTTCCTTGGCAGATTCCTTTAAAATCTTAGACGAGTTTGGCTTTCGCGCATTCACCCCCCCCCCCTTAAAGTGAGTTTGTCAAAAATATATATTGATGCTCGAGGTGTTCAATATGGAAGGTTAGTGGTTGCAGTAGAATGTGAAAACTATATGGAGGCTGATATCGCCAAAAGATTTTTTTCAACTACGGCCTTATAACGTCGAAATTTAGGGCGATATAACGCCGTAATTTAGGGCGTCAGTTGTAACGCCGTAATTAAAACGATTTTTTTTTTGGCGGAAATCTACAACCGTAGTTAACCGGACAATCTCTATCACGACCAGAAAATGATGACACTTTATTATCATTCATCTTGTTTTTTGTTGTTGTTCATTCTGACAAAGCATGGCATCGTGTGTATTTCATTGATCGCACACCACTGAAATATTTAGCAACATGCATTTTAAGTGTACTGGACGGCAATTTAAAAACCGATGTTCCTTGTCCGCTTATGTAACGTTTGTCAGATTTGGGGGAAAGTCGTGACAGGAATTCAGAGAAAGAGGAAAGGTGCGGAAGTTCTTCATTAGAGTGATGCCAGACGGTCTTTAATCACGTCCACATTGATCTGTCTTACACTTCTATTCAATCTATCCATCTTATTCTCAACATTTTAAAGTAAATAATGATAATGTAATAATTGAACATGAATTAAAATTACATCTTCCATTAGATATATGTACAACTTCAAAGTTTATTAACAGCAATCAAAGACCTCATTGGAACTACATCTCGTAGGCTTTTTGGGTTGTCCTGTTATGATTTATATCGCTACTTAGGAATTAATAAAATCAAATATTAAGATCGAAATCATATAATCGTCAACAAATGAACATTGTATGTAAAGATGAGGTCAAATTAAGTCCGACGACATTTAATCTACGTCACATTTATCTAACATTGCTGCTGTTGTCTTTTTCAAGTTATCACTTTTTATTTTTCAGGGTTTTTTGTTTTTGTTTCGGTCTTTATTTTAGTTTTCACAAGTCTTCTACAAACTAATCTGTACTTAAATTTACAATGCAGTAAAGAGCTTGAATGTGTCTTTTTTTTAGCATTCTCGTCAGCAAAAGTCTACAATTATACACATTTAAGAAATACAGAGAGAAATATTGTAAGAATTCTGATTGTGACACCTGCATTTTGAGTCGTGTAATACAATGTGCCGTCGCGAAAGGGTGCAATGAGTTGAGAAATAACAACGACCAATCAAAATCGTTGTTTCATGCTTATATTATTAAACCAATCAGGACAGTTTTTCAAATCTCCATTCGGGTGCAACTCTTCAGTCTGTAGGAAAGACCCTGGATTTGCCACTTTTGATACAAACCAGCTGGTTAGGTTACGCTAAAGAGGTCGCGATTCGAGTATTGATTGTCTTTAAAGCCGCCCTCATGCCTAGGTAATAAGGCATTAAGATTTGACTAAATGATCCAAAGTAAGGGGAAATACAAGTACTTCCCAAATTCATTACCAGCGTGGCCTCGAAACGGAAGGGATGTATTAATGTGCCTACGTCAAAGAAAACAGCGATGGGAGCGTGGAAAGGGTTGACAAGGGGGTCGCAAACTTACCCATTTCCATCGCGTCCTTTCAGATTCACGAATATATAGAGAGAACGTCCACACTGATTCTTTAAACTTTGCAACACACCTTGCACGATAAGAGAGGTGAAATGGTACGAGACAGTATCATACTTTCCACACTCGCTCGTAGGATATGGGCTTTTTGAGTGACGTTGGAAAGAATTTTGTATTCAAGAATCGAGACCTTCAGTTTTTGAGCAGTACAAAGTATCAAATATATTTTTCAAAATAATTTTTATCTAAAGGGTGGATTAAAGGAAAATGTGGAGCATATTCTCTGGAGTTATTTAGGTACTGTGTCGCCATTTGCGTTACCTTTTCTTTCTCACCTAATGGTTCATTAATGTTTTGATATCTTCACCGTTCGGGAAAGACCCTTTCCCGACCATTAATCACAGAAATCTTCTTTAATCATACAGTGCTTTCAATTTTCCATAGAAAATATGATTGTATGTCTTATAATCGGTCGATTACCGCAGAGTCCGCTGCAATGACACAACAATTTTATTAAGACAAGTGTACATTTCACAGTGCACGTTATTATGGTTAGAGTTGTTCTGACAGTTTCATGCAACGGCATGCGATAGCTACTTGCCGGTCCATAACACCGATGACGCCATCTGTAGTAAATATCTTGAGCAGAACTTCCCAATGAAGTAAACAATGGACGTTAAAAAAATGCCCTCTGTACCTATGACGTCCTAATGGCGTGGTCACACCGGCTGAGCGGAGCTGTAGTGGTCCTTTAGCTGTAGGGATTGGGGACTGAATTTCGACAATGCTCGCCACCGCTTACAAAGTGGGATGAAACAATTGAACACTCTAGCCTCTAGAGCATTGTCGAAATACAGTCCCCAATCCTTTCCGCTAAAGGACCGCTACAGCTCCTCTCTGCCGGTGTGACCACGCTATAAAGTTGGTAACTATGAACGTAAACAAGAAAAACCAAAGCCGCAACTGGTGGTCGAGTTGCCTCGTATAACCTCAGCGGTTCGATGATATCGTTGGCATTTTGAGGGTATGGTGATTGAAGGAAAAGCAATAACCATTTGATTAGTCATTTATGAACGGAAATCACAAGTCCCGACAGAAGAGGATAAATTCAATCACGGTTGGTTTGTGACCGGTAAACGAGTTAATCACGTGATGCCAAAGTTTGTACAAAAAAAGTTTACCGAGAAGGATGGCATGATATTGAGCATTTTTGGTCTTAAGTTGGCATTTCGTAGGCGGGTTTCATAATAGATGAACTTTTTTGCGTTATTTGTACTCAAGGGTTGCTCTTGACAACCCCAAAGCTTGGCAAGGGCTTTCTCGACATAGCAAAAAGTAATGAATGTATACTGGATTCCGAGTATTGTAGTTTAATTTTTACTATGTACCGGGCCAGAAAAGTGCATGTATTTTAATCTTTAAGTAAACCAGCCTATTCCAACTTTCTCCGTTAATGGTAGTGATGCACATCAAATCGGCATGCTTTCATGAAGCATGCAATATATTTTTGTTTGAACCGAACTCAGATAAGTGCCAGTCGATTCCCTTACAAACCTGTAAAAGAGCGAATAGTGGTTTACGAATACATTCAAGATTAGGTATGTGGCTCACACATCTACTTTGAACTTATTTGGTTTAACACCCCCACCCCCCAATAACCATACACAAAATGGACGGTCTATCTCAGAATGCGGTAGACAGAGTGATCCACTTCGTGAGAAAGGTTGTCGAAGGTTCGAAGTTTTGTGTCTGTTCACCCGTAGTGTCCCTGATTTGATCAACTTTAACAGTATTGGGTGATTCCATAGGTTATCAGAGTCCTCGTAAGCTTATATTGACCCCCCTTTTCACTCTCTAATGTTTCTAATGCGATATTCTGTTAATTCACATTGTATGATCATTATATACAATGCAAATGTCACCAAATTATCCTTTTATCTTATGTAAATTCATCTCACTCACCTATTCTAAGAAGTTTGGGCAATCTGGGAAGACTATGAAAAAAAGGGACCTACAATAGGTTAATTGTGATTTTTGACTAATTTTCATATCTTTTTATCATTCCTGACAGATCCTTGTGCCGTCCGAGACCACATGGGAACGGAGTTCGTGGTGGGTTTCCTTGAGGCGATGACCACCAATGTAAGTCCTCACATCTACATCGTCGGTTCTCGACGAAGCACATCTGTCAGTATCTACACCAGGCAAGGCAATTACACTTTAAACATCACCCCGTATAATCCCGTTCAGTCTCTGGACCTCATGAACGAAGACATCATCGGTTCGGATGCCATCGTCGTCAAGGCGGATCATGAGGTTAGCGTCTACGGCATCGATTGGGGTAACTCGATGGATTCCTTCCTTGCTCTACCGACGGACGCACTGGGGATGGAATACTACGTCGTGACCTACGACATCCCGACCCGTATCCAGCGGGACCGTCGCGGCTCGCAGTTCATGGTCATCAGTACTGCCCACGATACGCGCATCAGGATACAGTTCAGACCGAACAACCACGCCATCTGCAACGGTCGGGTAGTGCACTCCGGTGCGGAAGTGGTCTTGGACAAACTCGAAACCCTTCACTGCCTTGACCGCGATTACGATCTCACCGGAACGCGGGTTCTTGCGAACAAACCTGTCGCCGTCCTGTCTGGAAACAAATGTGCCAACGTTCCGAAGGACAACCGTTACTGCGATCATCTGGTCGAGCAGCTGCCGCCGGTCAGTAGCTGGGAAATGGAGTTCATTACGTCGCCGCTGAAGGGAAGGTCACATGGTGATCGCTTCAGAATTGTCGCAGCCAGAAACAGGACGGTCGTCAGGACGTCGACTTCAGATTCGTTCTTTATGCTTGATGCTGGTGATTACAGAGAGCTCGAGGTCGGGTCAAATTCAAGTGCGGCCATCGTGGCGAACAACCCAATCCTTGTGATGCAATATAGCAAAGGTATGTGTGAATACAATGCAAATCAATCTTGTGAAAGACCATCGCAAATAAAATGCTCTGAATTTTTAGACGTTGTGTGATATCAGCATTGGTCAAAGATTATAGTGGGGCTTTTGGCTTCCAAAGGCCTGGTCAACGACCTCGCAGAAATTAATCATGCAAAAATTCCAAGACCATCATAATACCTGATGATCTTACAAATATGACAAACATATATCAAGGTGCTATTATATATCGTAACATAGGTCGTACAACCTCAGGTCGTAAACTGTGATTTGACTTTTAGGGGATTTTAACCGGTTTGTCATGTTCAAATTGGGATGTATTATGAACACATGAAGCAGTAGGAACAAATACCTATTAAAAGCAACTGCATGTGTTTTGAAAAATATTATCCATAATGTTACATGCAAAATAATGAATAATCCCGTCTCTGAATAAGTATCACGCCTCATGAGTTATTTGGGGGTGTACTCTTTTCGTTCAAATAAAGGATGAAATGTGATCTATATACATCTCCTGCCAGTTGATACGCAATGCATTTAAATCAGCAATATTTTTATAAAAAATACGGAAAGTAGATGAGACAATCGAATTGATGCATTTAATGAAATCAAAACAATTTCACATAAATGCCTTATATATTTCCAACAGATGACGCTATAAAATATCCTGCTCTATTTTATTCTTGACTTTCAGGAGGAAATGTGGATGGGACAGGAGCCGACCCTTTCATGATGCTGGTTCCTGCCGTTGCCCAGTTCGTCAGTGAAGCTATGATACCTTCCATCTCCGTCGCCGTTGGTCCTGAGCTCACCAACAACATCAACATCATTATCGACTGCACAGCCAAATCGAACCTCTTCCATGGTATCTTCCATTTCCCCGAAGACAACTACCACAATGCTTCTCAGAGAACAGAAGAAATGCTGAAACGTCAGTTCTGCATCAAGCAGCACAGTCTTGTCCCAAATCCTGGACTCTATTTCTTGGAGGATAGATACAGCGGATTCAATTCCTTTTCAGTGTTGGTGTATGGGTATTCTTCGGGCACGGGCAATGAAGCGTATGGGATGCCAGCTGGATTGGTCCTGCGTAACAACTCCTGCGCCCGTCGAACACCCGCGAAATTGACCTCAACGGCCCCACCAGGGGTAACGTGCACCACTGTCGGTCCTCCAATGCAGCAGATCTCAAGATCATATCGAGGTCCGAGCGATGTAGCTAGTAGTTTAATCAATGATCATACCGTAGCCAATGTTCAGACAGAACAGACACAGCCAACAACTGGACAAAACTTGAAGTCTCCTACTCAAGGAGGCAACTACCTAACCGTTGCCATTATCATTGGTATGTTTTCATCGGTTATCATTATAATCTTGGCTATTTACGTTTGTTTTCTGAAACGGAAGATTCGCCGACTGGAAGCTGAGCGGAAAACGTTTGGGCAGCTTCAGCTAAGCTCAATGTTAGTCGGCCCAGATGGTTACATCGATCTTGACGGTTCACAAATATCACAGCGAGAATACATGACGCTCAACAATACCGACGGCGTGTGGCGGGTCGGCAAAGTACGACGCGTTGATCGTGCAATGTTCCGCAGCCTCAGCGCGACAAATGGTAAAACAACCTCTGCTGCAAACCGATGCAACAACGGTCCTTCCACGAACGGAGAGGGCAGTTTTCGCGATAGAAGGTTGACGGCGAGTGAATCAGCCCCGCAAGAGCTCATGGGAGCTACCAGCATTCGGAGACAACCCAGTACGAGCGAGTCCTGTGGTGGCATGAGCCAGGCGAACGGTTCGACCGCAGCGCTTATATCAATCGGTCGTCAGGGTAGCATCAGCGAAGAACCAACGATCGATTCCTTCCCGATACTACGACCACTGGGAGCTACTCGCCCCGCTACAAAGCACACCAGCATTCATATAGACTCTGACTTACATCCAGACCATGTAAACTCAAGACGCCAGAGGAAACACCTCTGGCGGAGCGTGAGCAACCCTGGCGTGAACCCCTTCTCAGGTGCTCATGGTGACCTGAAGGTCTATTACGAGGTGCCGAAGAGCAACATGCCCCTGACTACGGGCAACGTCAACAGCAGCAGCAGTACTTCCCAGCATTATGACCGTCCGGCTAGAAGGCCAAGAACTTGCAGCGATGAAATATCGCCAGCGGCGAGCATTTTCTTGACGCATTTTCCGAATTCTTTGTCGTCGAGACACGACGATGGCTACATGAGCATGAAAGACCCTCGAGCTTCGGTATCAAGTCAAGCTAGTGGTTCACAGGCGGGAGATATGTCTCATGCATCTGCGTCCACTGCTAATAGCATGATGGACAAGGCTTATTCGTCTATACCCGATGAGAATTTCAACAACGCCAATGATACCGGTGATACTGACTCAACGGACTACACGGAACTGACATAGAAATGCATTTTATTCCTGCGTATTGAGCCTAATGCTGGTTTGCTGAAGGCCTAAAATGACTATTGGACAAATGTTCTTCTTTCTCTTTATATCTGTACCACACTGGTGCGTGTAAGACAATTGTATATCTGCATTATGAAAAGCCCAGGTGGCTTTGTTACGTCAACCATGATCGTTGTTCATGGTGTAATCGACGGTAAAAATGTGCACCCAGTTGAAGGTTGGGCATTAATAGCCCGGTTTACTAATATATTCAAATGTATGCATGTTTCTTGCCCACAATTGTAGTTACCTGGAATTTCTTGAACATGTTAGTAATAATTACAGTACAATACTTGGAATCCAGTTTGTATGCATTACTTGTTTCTATGTAGGGCAAGCATCTTGCAAGCTTTGGGGTTGTCAAGAACAACCTTTGTGTGTAGAAACGCATACATTTTGCATCTGTAAGTACACCCACCTATTGACATGATTGAATTGAATCGAATTGAATATGGTTTATTTAATTTTAACAAATACATTCAAAATAGCAGCTCGGAGGTTGACAACCAAGGTGAGCTATGCATGAAGCAATGGCGGCTTCTATGATTTATTCGGCGTTCTAATATCCTAGTGCTAATTGCACAAAATGTGTGTTGTTTTTTTTTGCTATTCTCTTCTTACTAAGACGTCTTAACTTCTTGTGCCACTCTCATAACATAGAAGTATCAATGTTTAAGTCTATGCTAAGATGGTAGCACAAGAAGTCAAGGCGTCTTGGCAAGAAGTGAATAGAACACGGTATTGTGCTATTCAAATCAGAACCAGCTTGTGATTGTTGTGTCCACACAGTTCAATGCACGGCGTTCAGATCTATTGTGCCACGACCCACTTTATTTTACGGGAATAGTTTATATCGTGTTACAGCTAAGACCATTTCGTGCAATTGGCTCTAGGAGTTTGTGTTTTGTTATAGAGTATAAAAAAATAAATTTCAGCATAAGTATATTTGTTCCAATCTAGAATGCAGTTTACATTGTACAATCATGTTTCGCTGACTTAGTATTTTTGTTTGCATTGTACAATTCTAAAGTTTTCACGAAATGCTGCAGTTGAAATTTGATAGGAAAATTTGGAATACATCGCATTTAGCAGTACATGCGAAAATTAAAAAAATGAGTGCAATCAATTTGTTTCTTTTATATGTCTACTTCAAATGTTTCCATATGAACCGCAATCTAAAACGCTTTCAGCAATATATTTATATTCATGAAAATACAACTTTAGCAAAATCTAAGTAGGTATATGTAAAGAAAATTATGTTTTAATCCATCAGAATGTCGGTTGATATAGATTATTATATTATCATAGAGGTATATGTTATAGTTATATGTTTGTTGAAATCAGTGCATTGATCCTTTGAACCAAATTCGAAAGACAATTTAAAACCAGTAGTTGAAAAACATATAGATTGCAAATTTAAAATGTCAGCTTACCATTTTCATGGAGAGTTTTATTTTGTTTTGTTTTACAAGTGTTTAACTGGGTCATCTTTCCTCGAAGCCATAAAATGACAAAGTGGGTTGAAGGTTATTATTAACTTTTAGTTTAGTTTTGACGCTACCAGGAAGTTCATACTTTGTCGAGGTAAACTAATCGAACACCTGAATTATCAGAAACGGTGAAAGTTTGCCTCCCAAACAGTTGCCAGAAATCTCGGAATTTATCTCTCACGAACTCTGTTGCGAAACATGAGAATTGAAATAGATATGAACTAATCTCTATTTTTTGTTCTTTGAAATAACGCAGCAAATTGAATTGAACTGATTACAAAAGTTTAATCTCATAAGTGTCAAGGATGAACTGTTTTGTTTTCGTAGATAAACAAGAATGACACGAACCATTTATTTTGTGCAATATAACATGGCATTTGGGGAAAGGGTGGATGGCCTATATACATTTCCGGTTTTTATCAAGGAGCTGAGAAGTCAAAGGACAAAAAATTTGACAAAATAGACAAAGTCGTTTCAAAGCCTTCATCAAGATATTGACATACAAAAGAAAGTAGCTTCACGGCGAACAGTTACAACACCCACCTATCTTTGCAGATTAAGCCCCGGTCACATAGGACCCCGGAAGCAACACGATTCACTCCGACTCGTTGTTCTGAGGAGGTGTACTGTAAATTAACAAAGAGTCAGGGTGAATCGTGTTGCTTCCGGGGTCCTATGTGACCGGGGCTTAAGGGAATTTGTTTCATGTGCTAGAGCTGTTATGCAGGCTTGAATGGAGAGCATTATTTCAACTTCTTCGTTCTTCGATTGCGTAGTGAAAAAGTTCAAACACCCTAGTCTTTTTCCACATCCTGAAACATTACTTTCACAACAAGCCCACATTAGATTCCATTATCTCTTTTTTTCTTCATGATATTATTGTCATAAGGGTGCAATGCATGTACCAAACCAAGAAACAATATGTCCTCTTTGAAAGTTCGCTTTTATCTTATTGAAATTATATTTTGTTAAGTTCATGAATTATCCTTGTTTACTTTAAAGATATGGATACTTTATAATTGTTATATATGACGAAACTTTACAGTTTACAGTGTTTTCGTGGTCGTGGTTGTCCTTGGTGAGTAAAGGTCAAGCTTTGTTTGTCGTTTTGTACAGCCAGTGATGATCATACAGACTTTCATCGGTTTAGGATGATCAAAACAATATCAAGTTTCAAACTTTTCAAGGTTGGTGAAAATTTGAAACTTGACATTTAAAGTGATGATCCTTTAATTCTCAAACCTTAGTGGGCGCGGTCAGAAAACAAGACTCAAAATCTAACGGCATCTCTATTTTTGGTTGTTGTAAACTCAGGATCAATTTTCTTGTCAATCTTTTGTCGGAGAGAATGATTCTCGACACGCCATATGACAGCCGAAAGCGCCTGTTAATTTCACGCACCCATTTCCACAACCACGTATGTTCGAAAGAATGTGAGTTAAATGTTGCAAACATGTGTGTTTAGAATGTACTAAAATCGGTTGTCCTTTAATAAAGCACGTAATCCGTTTGATATCGCTATTCAACTTTTGTTTGAATATTTTAACGACAAATAATTTGCCAATTATTTTCAATTATCATACAATTCAGAGAACGTAATTTTTATTTTATTCTCAAGTGGCATACCATCGATATCTTTTAACTCAGTGCAGACAATTTTGACGAAGCAAGATTTCAAGAATCAAGATTTTCAGAGAAGGCTGCTGGTTAGCATGAATATAGCACGCCGAGAAGTGAGGCCCCCTATTACTTATCAGTACATTTGTATAAAAAATATCAGCTTATTTATTTTTCTGCAAATTATGTCAATGTGACCACACAGTCCGTTTTTTTAAGCTAAAACGAGTTACAAAATATCAGGAAAAAGACGGTCAGATTCAGGAAGCCTAATTACATATTCAACCCCTCAGCGTGTAAAGCATACATTTCGTAAATTTTCATGGAATGATGAGTCATTTTGGTGTAAAGCATCAATTTTATGCCCGGTTTCTCGATTATGATGATCAACCAATTCAAATCAAGACTCCCTCATATGCCCCTCTCATATCCCTAATTAACGGGGCAGATCTTTGACATGTTTGATGGCAAACCCACAACTCAGTTGCTCACAATGATGCGCCCGTGTTCTCTCCGTAGAAAGGGTTTTATCAAGCTTTATCTTATATCCTATTCATGTTTATACACTGCAAAACATTGGTGTTAAATTTAACACCAGCCGGAATCTATATAGGACCACATCAGAGAAGTGTTGAAATAACACCCATTAGGAATCAATTTAATATATCCAAATACCTATTGGTGTTATTTAAGCCCTAAACATCACAAGTAGGTGTTTAAATATGATGATTTGATTCCAAGCGGGTGCTATTTTAACACTTTTCTGGTGTGGTCGTTTATAGATTCCGGCTGGTGTTAAATTTAACGCGAGCGTTTTCGCAATGTAGGTTGAACAGCCAGGTACACACCAAACGTTTTTCTAGCCGTAATAATGATAGATTAGGACGATAAGGATTGACGGGAAAACACTCGCAGTGCCATATCAGACTAGCATTCCTCTGGTCTACTGGTCAAAACCAGATAAGTATAAATGGGGTCTAGGTCTAACCACTAATACAACTTTATCTTGTACCCCATTCATGTATACACGGCTAATAGCAGGGTACACACCAAATGTTTTTCTAACCATGTTAGTTAGACAATAGATCAGGACAATGGGAATTGACGGGAAAACAGTCTGATTGCCATATCACTCTAACATTCCCTGAGTATACACTGGCTAAACACCGGATAAGTGTGAATTAGGTATATGTATAATACCATTATAGCTTTATCTTATACTCTCATTCACGCTAGCCATATGAGACAATAGATCAGAACAATAGTAATTAACGGGAAAACAGTACGAGTGCCATATCAGACTAGCATTCCGGGTATCCACTGGATAAACATTGGCAAAACACCTGATAAGTGTTAATGGGGTAAAGGTCTAACCGCCAATACTGGGCTGGGCGGTGATTGTGCACAGGTGTGGCGTTGGTGTCGGAAATGGTAATTTAGTTTGCACTTTTTCTCAAAAATGTTTGTTACTCTTTCTAGCATGTGGCAGTATAGATCCGACAACGTTTTTCTTGTTGTAAGCTTCTGGTGCATGAACATCAAATTTCTTGATGTTGTGCAATGTAAAATGTCAATATCGTGAATTGGAAATATTTGTCAGTTTTTCATTCTGATTTAAAAACGTATTGACCAGTGACCTGGCCAGTGTTTCACCAAGTAACGGCGTACTTAGAGAACGACTGGTAACAGTTCTGGTGCTGAATGATTGAGAATTTTGTGCGTACTACACGCATTAACGTACTCCGGTCATTTTGAACTTTAATAACGATTTGGTGAAACACAGCCCAGGTGTCTTGGGAATGTTTTCGATCTTAACATTTTTTTNTAGGTCGTTGCACTGAAAAGGAAGTGTGCTCGTTTAGGCGCCACTCTTAAAATTACGTCGGATGTTGATTTCAGAACCCTGAATCGAAGTCCTTGCTCTAAATGGATCGATTAAACGCAAGAATCACCTAGTTTTGGGGAAGGAAAGTCTAGTTTATCGTTTCTTGTCAGATTTTACCGAATGTTTCCTTGGCATATTTTTCGTATTCTTGAACGAGTGTGGACTACGAGCACCCACAGCGATTTATGTGCGAGCACCCCTCCCTCCCCTTGGCGTGAGTTTGTCAAAATTTTACAGTGGTATTCAACATGTTTAATTCAAAAGGCTAGTGATTTCAGTAGAATATGTAAATAACTAACTCCGACTATGACTAGGAAAACAGTTTGTAGCAACACTGGACCTCTAGGAAGAACAGAGCAACTTTGAGCTCTGAGTAGAGCTCCCTTTCATTATTTATTAACTTATATATATATATATCTTTTTTTCTCATTTGATTTGGATACTAATTTCATTTTGATATTTTCATTTTGTAAAATTTTATATGAAAAATGAAAACAATGACAACACCAACAACAACCCCTTAGTGTGCATTTCTATGTCAACATGTATTATAAGTGTGAAATATCTTGTTAATACAAAATACTTGAGAGAAGTTTTAGAACCGATGTCCCTTGTCCGCTTACATAACGTTTGTCAAATTGGGGGAAAGTCGTGACAGGAATTCAGAGAAAGAGAAAAGGGTACGGTAGTTCTTCGTTAGAGCGATGCCAGACGGTCTTTAATCACGTCCACATTGATCTGTCTTACACCTCTAGTCAATTTATCCATCTTATTCTCAACATTTTAAAGTAAATAATGATAATGTAATAATTGAATATGAATTAAAATTACATCTTCCATTATATATATGTACAACTTCAAAGTTTATTAACAGCAATCAAAGACCTCATTGGAACTACATCTCGTAGGCTTTTTGGGTTGTCCTTTTATGTTTTATATCGCTACTTACGAATGAATAAAATCAAATATTAAGATCGAAATCATATAATCGTCAACAAATGAACATTGTATGTAAAGATGAGGTCAAATTAAGTCCGACGACATTTAATCTACGTCACATTTATCTAACATTGCTGCTGTTGTCTTTTTCAAGTTATCACTTTTTATTTTTCAGGGTTTTTTGTTTTTGTTTCGGTCTTTATTTTAGTTTTCACAAGTCTTCTACAAACTAATCTGTACTTAAATTTACAATGCAGTAA
The DNA here is from genome assembly GCA_036244855.1 of Temnopleurus reevesii. Classification (NCBI taxonomy): domain Eukaryota; kingdom Metazoa; phylum Echinodermata; class Echinoidea; order Temnopleuroida; family Temnopleuridae; genus Temnopleurus; species Temnopleurus reevesii. The sequence continues at coordinate 20,750 of BQKZ01007958.1, read as the reverse complement.
AGAGCTTGAATGTGTCTTTTTTTTAGCATTCTCGTCAGCAAAAGTCTACAATTATACACATTTAAGAAATACAGAGAGAAATATTGTAAGAATTCTGACTGTGACACCTGCATTTTGAGTCGTGTAATACAATGTGCCGTCGCGAAAGGGTGCAATGAGTTGAGAAATAACAACGACCAATCAAAATCGTTGTTTCATGCTTAT
>BQKZ01007957.1:13654-36070 GCA_036244855.1 Temnopleurus reevesii | reverse complement strand
AAGACGGTTGACGAATTCTTGCTCTGAACGTTTTTGACTCGGGATCAAAGGATTCTGTCATCATGGTCGTTATGGGAAAATATGAGAAGTATGGACTTTTTCTCGCAAGAGGAATATCAGCACTCCGGGGCAAAGTACAAAGAAAAGATTCTCGATATGCACGAAGTACTCTTATTTGAAATGATGCTTTAAATGTTAATTCGAGGTATAGTTTGGATTAAGAACATGGAAATAAACAATGTCACTATAAGAGGTGGTCCCCGCTTGAAGATCTGATCTAATGTGATCCGATATTAATTTCATAATGCAAGCGAGGCTTGCATATAATCCCACCATGTGTTTTTGAAAGACTGTTTATTTGTTGTTATTCTTATTGTGTAATTTTTGTATGATTGATATCTGATTATTGTTGTCTGGATGTATATAAACTTCTCTTATAACCAATAACAAAATTTCAAAAAAAGGGGAATAAAGAACATGGAATTAATCCTTATCATCATCATCGTCATCGCCATCTTCCTCATTTTAATCATCATCATCATCATCACATTTATCATCATCACCATTATCATCATCATTATCATCATCATCACAATCGTAATCATTATCATCGTCACCATTATCATAATCATCCTCCTCCTCACCATCATCATCCTCATCATCCTCATCATCCTCATCATCATCATCATCATCGCCATCATCATCATCATCATCATCATCATCATCATCATCATCACCATCATCGTCACCATTTTATAAATTATGTTTTGAAGTTTTACCGGTATTATGATTAGACAGACCACCTGTGCGCTCTGAAACACCCGTATAAAGCACCTTATAAATGTAATTATTATTATTATTATTACTATTATCATTATTATTATTATTATTATTATTATTATTATTATTATTATTATTATTATCTAGAACAAAAAAATCATCATCATCATCATCATAATCATCATCATTACCACCATCATCGTGACCGTCACCGTCATCATTACCGGCATTAGCTTGAATAAAGCGATAGCCCAGGTTCGTGCAATAAAGAATCTTTGGTGTTAAACATTTCTTCGTTTTCATTTTCCCACAAAAACATGGAGTGTTAAAAACAAATACCTAACAAATACTCTATCAAACCGTTGCGTTTATCCAACGTCTGTCAAACGTTCATTGAATTTGAAATACGCTCCATGATGGGCTCCGTGAAAGCAGGAATATGCAGTGTTCGCTATTAAATATGTTTGGCTGTCACTCAACGTAGGCCTGTGCACGCGTTAGCGTCAGAGAAGCGTCCTTCCTTCATATTTCTGCGTTAATGGAGCGTCTTCCAGATTTCATGAACGCTGGGCAGATGCTGACTATAAAACGCGGAGTGTGAAATGCCGGAAATCAGAGTAAATGAACGTCATAGGATAACAAGAAAAGCGAAAAATGTGCAAATATGGAGCACAATCAGAACACTCTCTAGTCTTAAGGACCAATCACACCTTCACGTATTTTAAGAGCCGGTTCAAAACATTTAAAAGACGTTCCGTGAAAATGCGGAGGACATACGCTTGCCTGACCAGAGCCGTTAAGCAGCGTCCATCCTGAATGTGATCTCCACGGAACGTCTTCCAAATTTCATGATTGCTAGGCAGAGTACGTTGCCTATTAACACAAAAGTGAGACTTAGGGGGTGTTGTTCAAACGTTGCAATTGATTGCAAGTTGCAATTGATCGGAATGCGCCAATCAAAATCATTGTTTCATGCGCGTTTTGTTAAATGCGCATATCGCGCGCGAATGAAAATTTGCGTTACAATTTGTAAAGTTGCAGTTGATCTGCAGTTGATTTTAAGCAACACCCCATTAGTTTGCATTTTTATCCTGCGTCGGCACAGGGTAGTTGAACATTAAAAAAACCTCCCCGGTGGACAAACGTTAGACTTACGCTCAAGGGGCGTATACGCCAAACGGTAGTCCACCGTTTGACCTGCATTTGTGCGTCCAGGGAGCGTTTTTTTTAATATTTTCAAAAACGCTGGGATGGCGGAGGCTAAAAACGCAAAGGTGTGAGTCGAACTTCAGTAGGCACAATATAGCCTATATACTTGCAAATCACATTATTCCAATTGTCCAGGCATCACGCAAGTTTAAAATGCGTTGAACACATGAGCAATGAGTATTAAATCAACATAATCGAATAATGTGAATGCCACCTTCAGTGAGTGAAAGAGTAATAAGATCAAACAAGGGACCAAAGTAATGTTTCAAACAAAACTACCGACACCTAGATCTGTCGAAATCGTAAAAGATCTTGCTGGAAGTGTAAAGCCAAGCAAAGTTCAAAGTCACGTGTTATACAATACACTAGGAACAAGACGAAAAAGGCCACAGGGTAGTATGAACAAAATAATTTCACTGTTATGTATACAAACTGGTCTGATAAAACCCTTCCCTATAACACTATGCAAAGAAACGTATTGTATATGATCGCTATTCGTTATAAAAAAAAAAAATACCTGTAGTCTATACCGGTAGTCCAAAGATGCAAACTGTTTCAGAATATGCATTAGTTCTAAATAGAAAATATGACTATTGTAACAGATGAACAGAAATGAGAGAAACATGACCTTGAATGAAAGCCTCTATTTCTCATGAAACTACATCTCATGCATATTCCAGTACGGTCGGTATCTCTAGGCAGCGTTTGACCAGTTTAAATAGCTCTTATTGCACGGGGTGTTTTTGTCGTAATTTCCATGTCCAAACTCTTAGTTATGGATAATTTCAACGGTGTGCGTACCAAAAGCGTTATCAATTTTCCAACTAGAAGCGGGTATGTCGAATAATATGGAACGAGCATATCTGTATACCGTAGTTGATATGGTGTGGGGGTGGGGGAGGGGGGGGGAGGGGACATGACAGCAACACAAAAGTTTTAATACGTGTCGAACACATGAGTATTAAATCAACATAATCGAATAATGTGAATGCCACCTTCAGTGAGTGAAATAGTAATAAGATCAAACAAGGGACCAAAGTAATGTTTCAAACAAAACTACCGACACCTAGATCTGTCGGGATCGTAAAAGATCTTGAGTGTAGTGTAAAGCCAAGCAAAGTTCAAAGTCACGTGTTATACAATACACTAGGAACAAGACAGATAATGGTTGAGGATGGAAGGAGCAAATGTCACTGTTTTATATACAAATTGTCTAAACATGATATGTTTCACCAAGATAAGAAAGACTGTAATAACCACTTTAAGAACAACTGGTATCAGTTCTTGGGCTTAATGTCCCAGGGTAACAATTGATATCAGTCGTTCTTAATGTCCTTCGTAACTTAGTAAAACATTGTCTAGGGTTACGTTTGACGAAGCTGTTCTTATAGAGGTACGCATCACTCTGCGTACAACTGGTGATCCTTTCTTGCAATAAATAGTTCCCATATAGCAATCGAGAAAGCGTCACCAGCCGCGAAGTAGACTCGTGTGTTCATCTACGAAAAGTTTTATGAAGCACAACCCAGTTATTGCTTGACGCATCGTCACTATTCTGTAGAGTTATATAGGCCGACTCACACCTTTGCGTTTTTAGCCAGCGTCAGCCTACTGTTTTTGGATAATGAAAACGCTCCCTGGACGCACACCATACGCAGATCAGACGGTGGACTGACGTTCAGCTTGCGCTCGACGAGTATGACTAGGGTACGACGAGCGTCAGTTAACCGTATGACCTGCGTCTTTGTGCGTTAAGGGAGCGTTTGCAATTTCCAAAAACGCTGGGCCGACGCAGGCTAAAAAGGCAAAGGTGTGAGTCGGCCTTAAATAAGCAGCGTATGTTCAGTATTAATATACGGCCCCTGTGTGCAGTGATTCACAGGGGACGAGGTTGGCTAACATATGCATAAGCCGAGCGCAAGACAGACGAATAAAGCGTTGCCAAGAAATATCCTACGATTTTTTTTATTATTTGTTAAGCAGATTTAATCCAATTTCTTGGAAAATCAATCATAACTAGCTTTTTACACCCTGGTTACATCTCAACGGGATGGGGGTATCGCATGGAAAAGTATCCAACATTGCCCCGTTTAGTCTCCCCTCCTATTCTAAACTTTTACACCCCCATTCCTGAATATGCACGTCCAGTCCACTTTTTGTCCGTTTTGTTTTTCGTGAAAGTAGAGTTGATGATAATTGGTGTAGGTTCGTCCATAGTTTAGACAGATTTGAGAACATATGGAGACGAAGATAAAACAGCTGATACGAACGTGGGATTGACATTAACGAACATAAAGGTTCGGTAGTAGTAATTCAGTTATTCAGTTACTTGAAAAGTAGACCTTTCTTAACCCGTTGATTCCCATATTATGTACAATTGGATTGAGTACTGGGTTCAGCAATACGGCTATAAAGGGGTTGTTACTTGCTCGACCCATACTTTGCGTATACTAGGCCTACACATTAAAGATATTTTTCAAATAAACCCTAGTATTCAGAATAAAGATATTTTAAAAAACATTAGTAGAACAATAGTCAAACACGCTACATTTGTTTTTATTTTTTTACCATGAAATCGAAAATGTTATCTATTACATTAAAAAGTTCATTTCTATTTGCATTTATGGTATTTGGAATTATGTTTGTTTTGTACAGCATAGTACACAGTTTTACAAGATGTGCAAAGTTGCACCTTGCAATGTTGGGAGCAGATTTTGGATTGCAACATTGCACATTTTATTGAACTGGTTGCACTTTTTCTTAGAAGTTCATCTTGCATCTTTTCAATGCAATATTGCACCGTTCCATTAGAATGCAATGTATTATGAAGTATCTTTAAATGTATAGATTCGTAATGACCGGGATGCTGAAAGTGATGTTCAACGAGCTGATGTATTCGCAAGTTGCTTTACATGCCTACATATATCTGTGTAAGATATTAGGAGTACATTTGTGCTCGTATTTTGTGTATTTTACGGCGAACACGTCATTCAGCCATTATTCCTACGGTGTGATAAGTGCTTTTGCACGGGGGAGCGTCGGCCTGAAATGGGCGGTGCGATCGGTGGTATTGTCTGCGGCGTGTGAGTTCGCGTTTATTCTGTACGTGAAGCATGTTGTGCTTGGGAGATACGACCGCAGCATGTTTTTTTTTTTGTTTTTTTTTGGCGATAATTAAGCCATTTCTAGGTCGATTTCATTGAAACAAAATATGAACATGCTCTAATGTACTATTGAAAAACTGCATTATGGTAATAATTTTACAGCAGCTCGCAAACTAGTTAAATATCTGAAGAGCCCTCCCCCCAAAACTGGTCTATCGCTTTAAACTGTGGTAGGTGTGATGGCATGGATTCCATGACAGATAGCTTTATTCCAAGCCAAATGCTCTACCGACTGAGCCGTGTCTGTTTTCGACCGATTGACGGACTTATGAGACATCAAACATAGAATGCGTGAATGGTGTTGATGCGTTTCCCGCCTATCCCTCAAATGAGATGGCACTCAAAAGTAAAAGTGAAGTATTCGCTTAAGACTGACGAAAATATTGATGTCCTAATGTCCACCAGTTAAGAAGAGCGGATGAATAGCTCAATCGGTAGAGCGTATGACTTGGAATGAAGTGATCCACCATGACACAAATAATCTATTAGATATAAAAGCACCATGACTTCAAATTATGGCGTAAATATTCAGAATTGAATGAGAAACGCCTTTAAATCTAAATTCATCATCATCATCACCAATAAAACTTTTTAAAGATATTGTCCGTTTATGAACATGATGCAATAACTTTTTTAATTAGATTGTACATGAAGATGAGGGCTGCAGACTCTACATTTCTTTTTGTATATAAACATTAATTATGTCACCACAAGAATATAATACGCCGTGGCTTTTCCACAGTTGTGACTTCTCCAAAATATCCCTTGATATTAACAAAAATTATTATACGTTACCATGGTTACCATGAATGCCTCGCAGATTGAAATCCATCCTTCTATGCTCCTGTTCATCTTGGACGAAGAGAAATCCAGCGATGACAAGAAAGATCAAAACAGAAAACGGAAGCTTCAGCGATTTCATCGTCCGAGCGAATTCTGTCCCAAAATGGATGTCTACGATCGACCCAAGCAACTGGCATGGCATTGGGTGTTAAATCCAAAATTCAATCAGGTGTCTGGNCATGGTCAAGAGAATTTATCAGCCTACAACATATCTCAAGGGTGAATAATTTGGAGCAATAATAAGGGAGATATTGCAGAAATAAGACAAGGGTGCAGAATCAAGTTTTCATCAGAAATCGTTTTCCATAGAGATTACGTGTAAAACGGTTGAAATTGACATGCCTATATATATCGTAAAAATACACCATGTTGCCGTTGCCAAAACGAAGGACCGTTATTTTATGTTTTGTGCAGAATTGCCTCAGCTACAACATATCGAAAACTGAGAGCAAAATGATCAATATTGACGAAGCTATTGACTAATTTGCATACAAATTATGACGCCATTTTGAAAAAAAACGAAATTTTGAGTTTAGGCGCCATTTTGATGACGTCATTATATACTTGAAGGTTAAATACTACATAGAAACATAAATTCAAGTAATACTTAACATGTTCCTTAAAAAAAAATTGGGGGTCCCCACGCTCTTTGAAGAGCTACAACGAATTATGCATAGGCATGCTTTTGCCAATATTTGGTCTATGTAGGAGCTGTCTCTTATACACATCTAGATGTGTATAAGAGACAGCCCGTAAACAACCAGAGGGGTGCAAAATTTGAAGACCTTTTTTTGTTGTTGCTTGCTTGCTTGCTTGCTTGTCAGCCCTACTCAGTCACTCGGGGGCGCCAAATTTGCTGAGAGGGGCACCGACAGTCGATCCTAAAAATGCTATCATTGTTCCTCTCCAATTTGTAATGAAGTTTTCATTTAGCTTTCCATACTCCCGGTGTTCTTCAAAACATGGCTGATGTCACACGGAAAAAGGTTCACCTAAAACATGCAAAAAGGCGGCTTGAAGCTCTGAATTTCTTGTCAAATATCTCACTCGATGGTACACCACCCTCCCAAGATACACCAGACAAAGATTCAAGTAAGGAAGATGGGGAGCATGGCCCTGATTTGGGCAACAAAATCCCAGATTCGTCTCGCAGCGAGAAAGATGCGACCGCAGCTGCGGCTTCTTCTACCGGGCCAGGCCCGGGGCCGACCCAAGTGAGGTCTATGGACACGCCCAATAGCAGTATGCGGAGTCGAACGAGAAGTAGAAGAACTTCTGGCGGCGAGAAAAGCCCTCCTGTTGGCGCTCACAAGCATGATGTGCCCTTCTATCACTCAAGGTAAGGTTGTATATCTTATCCTACTCAGCTCCGTAGCCTCGCGTAGTAGGCATCATGCTCCTGTCACTTTCACAAGTTTCAGGGCCCAGGCGGTCGTTTTTTTAACCTTCGTTTGGCTTCTTTCTGACATTTGTTTTGAAAAGTGTCCACATCTAAAATTAAAAGCCACCGCCTTAAGACTAAGAGCCTTTGAATCTTTTGAACCAACCCTGTGCATGCCACCCCGCCATTTCTAAGAGATCATTTTAAGCAGGATCCGGGTGGAGTGAAGTTTAGGGTGCTAATAGCCTAATGCATTTTTGTATCCAGCCATGCACCAGTGCAGTGTGCGGCGAGAGTATTGGAGATGCCTCATTCTTTAAACGTCCTGTCGTGTGTACACGGGCGGCAGTACAGGCTGGATAAGTGCATTAGCATCAATTTTAAAAAAAATTATTGTAGGGTGATGTAGAGTTACCAAAAATTTAACTTGAAAGCACTTGGCTAGAACCTCCTGTCACACAAATTTTGTAAGTTACGTGTACCTCAAGTTCAATTGAACATTGCATTGCATTGCTTTTAAACACACTCGTGCATATTATGCATTAAATATGTAATAACAAGAAATGCGCGGAATTAGGAACAGACACCAACGACCATCAACCAAACTCCAATTTAATAGCACTTCTCTTAATACGTTCCATATGGTTGTTCATATCAAAGAGAGTTATTGGTAGCTTTTCTAGTGTGATTTTGCGCAGTGTAAACTATGCGCGCACCGGTAGGAACTAAAAATATATCCCAGCATGCTTCCTGATCATATGAACAATCGTAAAGGCAAGAAGACTCTATTTTGCCACCCGATTTCCCTCAATCGCACACTGATATTAATTCCTACATGATCCTTGTAAGTTTGCACATGCCATTCTCTTTGAATAGGGTATTGTTGAACTTATCAGACCTTTTTCTTTCCTCCTTTTTATTTTTTTTTTCTTCCGAGCAGTAGTTTCTCTGGCTCCAGCTCACACGAGCACTCCAAGAGACGACTTTTCCACCACCAGCTTTCCACCGACTTCTCCGGCTCACTCACCCTCGTAGCAGAGGGGGAAACCTGTATACTGCCCTCAGCGCATGCCACGTGCCATGTGGAGTCTCCGAAGGAGCGATCGCCTCCATCCGGCTTCCAGATCCCAGTGGCGAAATCGTTCCGTCAGCGAATGGGTCGAAATGAAAGGTAAGCATTGGATGATTGTTTTTGTAAAGTTCCTACTCAAAACTGGTGACTAGGAGCTCATTACTTCATTTCCTAAATAATTCAAGATACCATAATGTTTAACATACTATAATGTTCAACATATCGCATGCTGATCTATTATTTAGCAAGCTATTGTATTTTAGATTAACTTGGACTGAAAATGCCCAACTTTATATTGCAATTTGCAGTAGCTATTTGTGCTTCCTAGCTAGCTTCGGGTAGAAAACATGTATGAATAAAATTGATACAATTGCATGCAGGCCTGTTTCATTTTGATTCCAGTTTTTTGAATTAAACAAATCATCTTGTGCTTGATAAACAAATGACTACATTTATAAATTTCTACAGTACTTTGAACAAAGTTTCCAGCCTGCACTCCATATTATTATCTAACTAAAAATCAAATTGATTCATATATTTCTTTTTGAATTGTAATCTTTTCTGGAACTCACACTTGGCTCTTATCCTTTTAATCCCTATATGTATCCAAAATAAATAATTTGATGTTTTGATATCACAATATTTTGTTTCTTTCAGAATGCTGTTGGTCACTCCTAATCATTCGCCATTTGTGATGTATTCTCTGTTGCCATACACCAGACGAAGTCAGCTTGGAATCTACAGGTAAATTAGAAAGTACATTCTTCAATTTCATGTTGTTAAACTGTTAATGGAAACACCCATGAACATTTTATTTTTTTTCAAATTTCATGTGGAATCAAGATTCATGAGGTTAAAATGATGCACACAAAATTTTGCACCTTAACATGTTGTTTGCTTTCATGTAAATGCATGACTATATTTAAGATGTGATTTGTGTTCAACAGTACAAAATTTATGCACAGCAAATGACCATTTTTTTTTGTGAAGGTTTCATATGTTGAAAGTATTTCCTATTTAATTGCATTATTGGTATTCCTTTAAGGAAATAAAGCCCACCAGTTGGCTCATCATTCATCTAAATTTGGGTCATTTTCATATTACTTTGTAGCAAGGTTGTTCACTTTGGCCAAATCTGAAATAAGCTACCTCTCTAGGCCTTCATGCGTCTTTTTTTTTTTTACAGTCTATGTAGGAGTGGACTTTTTCATGAGATTGCCCTCACTCTTCCTTTCATAGCCTGACAGTAAAAGCTTTGGTTTGTAAGATATCTACAATGTTTAACTATAGATAATGTTACTAGATGTACTTTGCATTGCTGGAAAGTGAGGTTATGAGTTAAAATTTTCTTATTTTCTGCATTATGCAGAGCAAGTCTACTCACATCACCTTTGTAGGCGATGTTTTACCAAGATAAGAAAGACTTTAAGTACAACTTTTATATGTCCTTGTGCGTAATGATTCATAATTTTGCATGTATTCAGCACAAGAACTGATACCAGTTGCTCTTAAAGTCTTTTGTAACTTTGTGAAACATCGCCCAGAGCAAGAAATTGTTATGAAACGATTTGTTTTCGCAGGAGGAATTCAGAAGGTGGCTCCTTCGCCAGGACAAGACGCACATCTGGGAGCAAACCGTTGACGGTTCGGAGCGATGACTTCCTCGCAACGTTAGATGGGGTAGAGCTTGGAGATGAAGGGAGTGTAAGTAGTGCCAAATTACAATTTGGATGTGTGTACTTGGAAAATAGAACTTCGAGATGAAAGGAGTTTAAGTTGTCTAAAATTACAATTTTTATATGTGTACTTGGAAAATACAGCTTGGAGATGAAGGGAGTGTAAGTAGTACAAAATTACAATTTAAACCTGCAATTATTACCCTGACCTTACGCAAATGGTCCTGATGCTTCCCCATTGTTATTATTTTTAGGAGGCAGGGGGGGGGGGTACACATTCTTTAAAGACCAAATGTTTAGTAGACATAGAAAATGTAGAAAGTAAGTTGTATTGTACAATGGCCACTGTGTTCCTAGACTATTTGAATTCATTAAGCCTCCATTAAGGCAAAGGAAAATCTAGATGATTAGCCTCACTAGATGATGATCAAATGAAATGAAGTTTCCAAGATTTCCCCCCCTCCCCCTTTTTTTGCTGGAGAACTTTCATCCTCTTCTTTCGTAAAGCAAATGTAGTCATTTGTTGTTGTACTGCCTCTCCAGCAAACCTTCTTTTTGAGTGCACATTGTACGGGTTAATATATGTAAATTTGAGAAAACCCTGTTTAAGTGGTCTAATTTTTCAATATGATTTTTTTTTAAATCTGATATAATCTTAGGTGGTATCGTTCAGCCATTTCTTGATATCAAGTCGAGACATCAGTCTGATTCTATACAAGAGGCACCTCCAAGAGAGGGAGCAACTATCCTCCGCTTCGCCTCACTCTCCAGCCATACGCAAGATGACTCTCACCAATGTCTCGCCGCTCCAGTGGGATAAGAGTAAGTTCATACCTGTCAATTTGTGTCATTCTGTTCCACAATTTGTATCTCATAGTGTAAGATGGCGCATGCTTTTTACAAGCCTCACCTTTTTTTCATGCCTGCCCCCTATTTCTGTAATTAAATACACTTAGCTCTTCTCGTATAGGACAAACCTCTATTTTTAATCTAACTTTTCCACCATACCCTTGCAGACCCTTGATCATTTAGTTGTGAAATCTCCAAGATCATGTAACATAATTTGACTCCATCTTGATCATTAAACACTTTCATAACTTAAATAAAAAACATTCTATTTAGATAGTATTGAAAAAAATTAGGAGCTCTTGCAGCAAAGTAGAATAAGTATGGAAATTTGGAAATTTATTCATTTGAATGTCATCGACATAGTCAATGACGTTCGAATGATATTATATTTCCAAAGTATGTATAATTTTGCACGATGCAAGTCGGATTTTTGAAAATTATGTTGATTGCATTTTTTTTAATTTGATTATGCTTGATATGATATTAAAAAGAAAAAGAATTCCATACAAAAGATATTTTAAAAACCTGCAGCAAAATGATAACGGTATTATTAATAATCTGAGCATTGTTTAATTTTGCTTCTGACCTATTTGTTTGACTCATTTGAAGGGGCGGTAATATCTGTCTAATTATTCAACAATCTGTGACCTGTGTATTTTTGTTGATGCAGTTGAGGTTGATGGCCATACAGTTGACCATCCGTCTATCGCTCAGCGGATCTATGACCCCGTGGAATTAGATGATCCGGAACTCAGTCTTGGAAAGCATCGCAAACTTCTCACATTCTCATCTTATGTGGTGAGTGTTTTTTTTTAAACCGTTAGGTGCCAATAAATATGATTTGCTGTATTAGCCACTATATTAATGCACAGATTTTGCAATTTCGGACCAGTTCGACTCATGAATGTGCATTATACAGAGTAAAGATTTTCGTAAGGCCAAGACCATGAAATTCACAAAAATAAAATTACCAAAAATTTTTTTCAGCTTATACAGTACCTTATGAAATCTTTCATGACCTAGTTTAAGCCCCGTTCACATAGGACCCCAGAAGCAACACCATTCACCCCGACTCTTAATTCACAGTTAACTGCCTCAAAACAACGAGTCAGGGTGAATGGTGTTGCTTCCGGGGTCCTATGTGACCAGGGTTTTAGTTATCTCGACACTAATGACATGAGACCAAAGGCCAAATGGAAGATGGAAATACAAAGGTGGTGTTTCCTGTATCTCATAAGAACAAGTAGGGTGCAATGATTTTATCTCCTAAGATTGAAACATTACCTATGAAATCGGAAACATGAGTAAAGAAAAAATAAGTTGATCATCCATCCATCGGTCAGCGGATCTATGACCCCCATGGAACTAGACGATCCAGAACTCAGTCTTGGAAATCATTTATTTTACTATATATTTTTTACATTCTTTGTTGCTTTTCATCAATCTGAATGCAATAACATAGGTCTGACAGCTTGATTTGATGTGTGTCAATGTGTGTCAATAAATTGAATTGCTTCATATTATTTCATGTATTACCTCCTAAATAGTATTGACTTTTATTGATAGGATAACATTTACGGTTTGCCTTTACAGTTTAGTGTAGTTTGGGGTTTAATGTAAGTCTACCCAGCCCAAAATTTATTTGCTTCGTTGCAAATACTTTGAAACTATATCATATGCTACCAAGAAAAAACATTTTTGAATATCAAGGTATCATCATAGAATATATTAGGTTAACCCTCTTATTTTTGTTTTATGTGTTATTCAGGTCTCTGTTGTAGACTACACCAAGCCTTCGGAGCTGAAGAAAGAACTGAACAATAAATTCAGAGAGCGCTTTCCGAAGATTGATCTCAGTCTCAGTAAACTAAGAAGGTAAATATGAACCATGTTATTCCTATCTAGACTTGTGGGAGGGGGGGGGGGCTGATTTTATAGCGCCACTCAACGTGAAATGAAACGTGAAATGAAGAAAGGTTTTGGACAACTGCTCCCTCAATTCTTGGATCTTAGCGGTTACGTACATCTTTGTTGAGAAGCTATTAGTGCAAATTACCTGATGTGACTGGGGTTTTGCTGTTCTATACTTTCCCAATGTGGCTCTGCATTTGATATTTGATAACCATCTTTCGACTATTTGCAAACCATCTTTCGACTATTTTTTCCCCCAGCTTAAAACGGGAGATGAAGAAGGTATCGGACAATTGCTCTCTCGATCCGTGGATCTTGGCGGTCACCTACATCTATCTTAAGAAGCTATCTATCGCTTGATGTGACTAGGGCTGTGGCGCTCTATGCGTGCCCAATGTGGAACTGCATTTGAAATGTGCTAACCATCTTTTGACTATTTTGTAACCCAGCTTGAAACGAAAGATGAAGAAGGTATCGGACAACTGATCTTTTGTTCCCTGGACCTTAGCCATCACCCGTATGTCTATTATTGGTAGCTTTATTAGCATAAAACACTTGAATAGGAAAAAGGTAGTAGCACTTGATGCATGGCCAATATAGGCATATCCTTTTTGCCCCCTGGATCTGCATTTCAAATGCACAAACCATCTTTTCACTTTTTTTTTCTTTCTAGCTTAAAACGAGAGATGTAAAAGGTTTCAGACAACTGCTCTCTCGAACCGTGGATCACATACGTCCATTTTGGGTAGCTTTATTATGACAAAGCACTTAGATATGAAGAGAGCAGTGGTGCTCAATGCATCACCAATATGATGACATGACATTTTCACCCTAAATATCTTCATTTGTGATGCACTAACCATCTTTTGACCATTTTTTCTCATTCTAGCTTGAAAAGGGAGATGAAGAAGGTATCGGAGAACTGCTCACTTGATCCTTGGATCTTATCTGTCACCTAAGTGTATTTTAAGAAGCTATTTATTGCAAAATACTTATATGATCATGGCTGTGGTGCTCTATGCATCCCTAATGTGGATCTGCATTTGAAATGGGCGAACCATCTTTTGACCTTTTTTTTTAAAATTCTTGCTTGAAACGAGAGATTAAGAAGGTTTCGGACAACTGCTCTCTCGATCCTTAGATCCTAGCCGTCACCTACGTCTACTTTGAGAAGCTATTCTAACCTATCTTATCTAATCTAATGAGCTATTTTATAGTGCAAAATACTGGATGTGTCTATGGCTGTGGTGTTCTATGCTTCCCCAATGTGGATCTGCATTTGAAAGTCGTTAACGATTCGTTTTTACTATTTTGTTCCGTAGCTTAAAAAGAGAGATGAAGAAGGTTTCAGACAACTGCTCCCTCGGTCCATGGATCTTAGCTGTCACCTTTGTTTATTTTTGGTAGCTCCATTAGCACAAAATGCTTAAATATGAAGAGGGCAGTGGCAATCGATGCGTTACCACTATGAAAGCACAGCCTTTTCAACCCCAAGATCTTCATTTGTAATGCGATAAACATCTTTTGACCATTTATTTCTTTCTAGCTTGAAACGAGAGATGAAGAAGGTTTCGGACAACTGCTCCCTCGATCCTTGGATTTTAATCATCACCTACATCTACTTTTTATTAGCACAAAACACTTACATACATGTATGAAGAGGGCAGTGGAAGTTGATGCATCACCAATGTGAAGCCATCACCCCAAGATCTTCCTTGGATATGCTCAAATGATTCTTTGATTATTTTTTCCCAACGTGAAACAAGACATGAAAAAGGTGTCAGACAACTGCTCTCTCTTAGCTTACATCTATTATGAGCATCTATTAAGTGCAAAATACTTAATTGTGACGAGGGCTGTGATGCTCTATATGTTCCCAATGTGGAACTGCATTTTATTTGCGCTAACCATCTTTTGACCATTTTTTTTTTCATTCTAGCTTGAAACGAGAGATGAAGAAGGTTTCAGACAACTGCTCTCTCGATCCGTGGATCTTGGCCGTCACCTACGTCTATTTTGAGAAGCTGGTACTGCATCAAAAAGTCAACAAGGAGAATCGGAAATCATGCTCAGGTAATGTCCTAGCCAATATTTTAGGAACAGACATTTTACTTTCTAGGACTGGTTTAGAATTTTTGCATGTTCTCTTTATATTTTTGCCAGAGTATTGATGCATACATGTAAGAATGTACATTGTACAAAGTAGAAAATTTTACAAAGCCAGGACCCTAAATCATTTTTTAATAGTGCCCTGAATATTTGCTGTGATTTGTAGAGGAATACCATTCATGCTTTATGAAGTCTGGTAGTATTCTTTCTATTCCTTACATGTCTGATGTGATTTTTTCCAAAAAGTCATACCAGCTTAAGCAATTGTTTCACTTTTAGAAGTTCGACTTAGGGGGTGCTGTTCAAACGTTCCATTGATCACAAATCAACTGCAAATCAGTCACAAATTGTAATTTGTGCATGATATGCACTTCTAAGAAAATGCAAATGAAATAATGCTTTTGATTGGCACGTTCCGATCAACTGCAACTCGTGATGAATTGCAACTTTTGAACAACACCCCGTAAGGAAGAATTTACTATTTATGATGATGACATACACGAGACTGGCAATAGAGTGACTTGAATCAAAATCACAATGTTTGATATTTTTTTCTTTTCTCGCTAGGTACCTGTCTGTTGCTAGCAGCCAAACTGAACGATGTCAAGGGACCCGACCTCCAAACTCTTATAAAGGTAACGGAACACACTCCAACTAGTTGTTATTTTAAGCACACATGCCAGAATAGATTTTTTTTTAAGGGCACATACACCTTAAACGGGTTATACTTTCAGAAAACATGCCAATACGTGATGTACTGTCCTTGCAAAATTCAGACTTTCAGCAAAACATACATGGGTCAAAGGGCGATTAGCCCCTTAATCCTTAGAAATAGCCTCCGCAAAATTTATTATGGGAGCTATTTTTCAGGAGGAAGATGTAAATGAGGCGTCGTTGCTCAAAAATTAGTGAAAGTATATGTAAATCTGACATTCTTTAGTATAATGTAATAGAAAAATGATATAGTTGGAGAGGAAAAGAGAAATTGTACCCTTATTATAACAAGTCTGATTTTAGAATGATGAACCCTTCCATTTTTTTTTTTACTATTAAAGCATACAAACATCACAATTTAGAAAATTGGAGGTTATTTGATAATGAACGTTTATGATAAATTTTCTGAATATCAAACCTTCAGACAATTGATCTGTAACCGTTACATTTACATTGTAAAGTTAACTGCCTTTGAAAATCTAAGCTGCATATTGTCTTTGTTATCAGGATAATCGAATTCTTGTTTTTTTTCCTTTGCTACAGGAAATTGAGTCTGTATTTCGGGAGAGCCGGAAGACCCTCATCGCTTTTGAGTTTCCAATCCTTGTGGCGTTAGAATTCTCACTTCATCTGCCGGAACATGAAGTGATGCCGCATTACAAGAGAATTATGCAACAGTCATGACGAATCAACACTTTTCTCTTCCCATCTCTTCAGTTTGTGCGTGTGCTTAAGCTAAATAATACTTAAAATGACTATTTGACCATAAAGTTATAACCCATTGTAAAAAGCGCACTATTGAGCGGTCAAGATAAAAGAACTTTCGAATTATCCCTCTATCTTTCGGACCATGAATTGATGCCTCATTACAAGAGAATTATGTAACAATCATGACGAATGGACTCTTCTATTTGCATTTTGCTCCAGATTGTGCTTGTGCTCAAGGAAAATAATACTTAAAATTACTATTATATAAAGGTATGCCTCATTGTACAAGCACGCTTTACAATGGTCAAGATATTAGAACTTTTGCATTATCCATTTTTCTACCGGACCACGAAGTGATGCCTCAATACAAGAGAATTATACAGCAGTCATGATGAAAAAACTCTTCTCTATTCCCATTGCTCCAGTTTGTGCTTGTGCATTAGGAAAATGGTACTTAAATGACTTGTTGGTCATAAAGTTATAACCCATTGTATTAGTGCACTTTAGAACGAACAAGATAAAGAACTTTCAAATTATACCTCTATCTTTCGGGCCAACAAGCGATGCCGCATTACAAGCGAATTATACAGCAGCCATAGAAAAATTCCCCACTGTTCCTGTCCATGCTTTAGTTATCAGGAAATAGAACTGAACATTGACTCTCCCTGAAATATGTATGTTCTCATTTGGTAATGGTAGGTCATCATATTTTAGTTTCAGATCGCAGTTCATGTAGTTCTGATATTCTTCCATAATCTGCCTGACCATGAAGTAGTGCATCATTATAAGCAAATTATACAGCAGTTGTGACGAATGGACTTTTCTTTTGTCCCATTGCTCCTGTCCAATTTTTTATTGGGAAATAGAATGCAAGAATCTGAATCTGAAGTTAGTCGGCATGCACCAATCAAAATCCTTTTTGTATGCATGTTTTGTAAAGAGCGCAGACCATGCATGATTGTAAAGAGCGCAGACCATGCATGAATGAAATTACCTGTATCAATTTGCAACTGATTTGCAATTGATCCCAAGTTTCAAACAACACCCCCGATGTCACCTTAATGTAATTGTCATTTTTTTGTTCCCCAAAGAGTGAATTACACTGCGCAAGACTTCTAGTTCCTCAAGGGCCAAAGTTTACTCCATGTATCTAGATAGAATTTATATCATCAAGTTTGGGCATAAAAACCCATCGTATATTCTGGCAAGATTATGACAAGTTTGTGGCATTTTCAGAGAGCCAAGAATTGTTTAATGTTGATACAAATATATTTTCATTATCTTCACATACAAATACTGCTGCCAACTTGTATACCACTAACACTTCCGTCCTACATTTCCTTCTCTTGATTTGCATTCAACATGTCTTTTCTCATTGAGAAAATAAGGGAGGCCTTTATTCACAAGGGGGGGGGGGGGCTGGTATAGATGAGATAGATGATTGTTAAAGCAGAATTGACTGTATTTCCCTTGTATTCAAAACATAATGCTGTATTCTATTACTCAAGCATATGTATCCTTATTTGTCAAGTTTCCATTATACATGAATACATATTTCATGACTTCTCAATAAGTGAACCAGAAATCTGGAAGTCAATGATCCTTAGAAATATGTTGCCAATTTTCTAATAATAGTATTATATAGAGGTATTTTTCTAATATTGACAGGATAAACATTTAAAGGTAGAAAACTACATTTGCACACATTACGGTTATGCTTTCTGTGTACCTCAGATATGCCAAAATAATAACCTCTATGAAGTATTTTGGTCGAATGTACTCCAGAATATTTAATGCAAATAAAAATCTATTCTATCATAATTCATCTTGACACCAACGGTATCGGGATACTCCTAGCGTATTACGGTACCACACACACACAAAATATTGTAAGAGCATATACAGTGCGCATTTCAATACACTGCCTAACCATGCGGAATACGCACTGAGAGAGACTATTGCGCTATTAGTCATCGAGAGATCAACGGCTGTTTTGAATTTTGAACGCATGGTCCAATAATTCTAGGCCCGAATAGAAGAATTATTATTGGAATAACTATAAATGCGCCTATTATGACCAATCTTTGTCCTTAATTGATAGGTAATAAGTTCTAATATTTAGTACTCTTTAACATAACACAACAATCTCGGAAAGTCAAATTTTAGGCTGCAAAAGAAGTATTCTACCTTTAATCACTTAAATATGGCCACATACTTATCAAAACCAGAGGCCTGTAACATAAAAGAGATATGATTACGGAAGAATGACATATTTCTATGGTGCATGTTTTGACAATGACTTGCGATTTATATTGATTTTAAAGTTTAATTCGATCTTTTCTTGGTCTGGGAGGATATACACTACTCAAAAAAAGTTAAGGAACACTTTTTAAAACGTACATAAAGATTTTATACAAGGTGTTTTATTTCTGGAAATACCTCAGTACAACTGTCCTAAATGTCCTTAAACACGCTGTAATCAATTTCACGCATGGGTGGTTTCAGTTGTTGCACAATGTCTCTCGCATCACTGCACATCCTGAAAAGTGGGCCCCGAGGGGTATCAGCTACCGACATGAAGTGGTAAAAACGAATGTCTGAGTGTCTTTCAGGCAGTTCAGTAACGAGTGTGACCACCTCCTGCAGCAATAACGGCTTCACAGCGCTGTCTCATGGAGCTGATGAGGCGATTGATGTCTCTGACGTCCAGTGCATCCCATGCAGCCTCCAGAGCCACACCCAGCTGCTGCAGTCCAAGTGGATGGGCTTCGAGCTGCTCGAGACTCCTCCCCATCATGTCCCAGACGTGCTCTATCGGGTTTAAGTCCGGGGACCTCCCTGGCCACTCCATACGCTCAATCCCCTGGCCCTCAAGGAACTCGGTCACCACCCTAGCTCGGTGGACACGGGCATTGTCATCCATGAAAATGATGTTTTTTCCCACATTTTCTGCAAATGGCACCACTATAGGTTCAAGGACCTCATCCCTGTACCTCACTCCTGTCATTGCTCCCCCTGGGACCACGTAGAGACGAGTACGGTTGGCGTAGGTGATGCCTCCCCACATCATGACGCTGCCTCCCCCATAACGGTCATGTTCTGCAATACAGGGGTCTGCAAATCTCTCTCCTGGTCGCCTCCAGACTGCCGAATGGCCATCATTGTGGTCAAGGGAAAATCTGCTCTCATCTGTGAACAGAACTCTACGCCATTGCTGTCTGGTCCATCTGAAATGCTCCCGGGCCCAGTTGAGACGAATTCTTCTGTGAGCAGGGGTGAGTGGGACACACTGAGCTGGCCGTCTGGCATGCATATTGGCTCTGTGAAGTCGGTTACGGATTGTTTGAGTGGAAACAATCACTCCAGTTGCTGCAGCGAAGTCATTGTTGAGGCGGCGTGCACTGTGAAAGCGGTTGCGGAGGCTGAGTTTCGTAAAGTAGCGATCATCTCTAGGGGTTGTTGAAACTGGTCGGCCACTGCGGGGTCTCTCGGAGTATAGCCCTAGGCCCGGGAGCATGTCAGATGGACCAGACAGCAATGGCGTAGAGTTCTGTTCACAGATGAGAGCAGATTTTCCCTTGACCACAATGATGGACGTTCGAGAGTCTGGAGGCGACCAGAAGAGGGATTGGCAGACCCCTGTATTGCAGAACATGACCGTTATGGGGGAGGCAGTGGCATGGTGTGGGGAGGCATCACCTACGCCAACCGTACTCGTCTCTACGTGGTCCCAGGGGGAGCAATGACAGGAGTGAAGTACAGGGATGAGGTCCTTGAACCTATAGTGGTGCCATTTGCAGAAAATGTGGGACAAAACATCATTTTCATGGATGACAATGCCCGTGCCCACCGAGCTAGGGTGGTGACCGAGTTCCTTGAGGGCCAGGGGATTGAGCGTATGGAGTGGCCAGCGAGGTCCCCGGACTTAAACCCGATAGAGCACGTCTGGGACATGATGGGGAGGAGTCTCGAGCAGCTCGAAGCCCATCCACTTGGACTGCAGCAGCTGGGTGTGGCTCTGGAGGCTGCATGGGATGCACTGGACGTCAGAGACATCAATCGCCTCATCAGCTCCATGAGACAGCGCTGTGAAGCCGTTATTGCTGCAGGAGGTGGTCACACTCGTTACTGAACTGCCTGAAAGACACTCAGACATTCGTTTTTACCACTTCATGTCGGTAGCTGATACCCCTCGGGGCCCACTTTTCAGGATGTGCAGTGATGCGAGAGACATTGTGCAACAACTGAAACCACCCATGCGTGAAATTGATTACAGCGTGTTTAAGGACATTTAGGACAGTTGTACTGAGGTATTTCCAGAAATAAAACACCTTGTATAAAATCTTTATGTACGTTTTAAAAAGTGTTCCTTAACTTTTTTTGAGTAGTGTAGTTGGATTCCAGGAGGCATAGGGCATGTGTTCCATTCTTGATTAAGTTAATTTACTATAAAGATTTGTGATTTATGTTTAGATGAGGATATAAGATTTTCATTTAAAAATATCCTCTTGCTGATATCACACCAGAAAACCCATTGTATACAGCAACTACACCTATATACTACAGATGGGCTGCTACCCCCGTCTCTCAATGGAGGCAAACTACATTATATCACTGTAATATTAGCTAAACCTACATATTTTTTTATGAGCCGTGTGCTTAGATACTAGCTGCTAGTCACATATAAACGGAAGATACAGTAATTTCAATATTGGATACAGCAATTGTTTGCTGGTTGTAAATATGTATATATAGAGACCAGAGAAATGCCAACTCATGTAAAGTGCAATATTTATGTTTTGCTATGTAATGCCTGTTTAATTTGTTTTGTGAAGTAATCGGTTGACATGAACTTCCAGTGGAATTAAACGTCCAGAAATCATATATGTTTTATTTGTAATTCTTTTACTGCCTCTTTGCCTTGGAATGCACAACTTAAATGATTCATTTGGATAAGAGCTTATCCTGCATATGGAACAAAAATCGTTTGATAAAAATAATAGAGATAGTTTCGTCATCATCATCATCATAATCAACACCACCACCAGTATCATCATCATCATCATGACCATCATCCTTATATTCGTCATCATCATCATCACCATCACCATCACCATCATCGTCGTCTTCATCATTATCATCATCATCATCATCATCATCATCATCATCATCATCATCATCATCATCATTGTCTTCATCATTACCACCATATTCGTCATATTTGTCATCATCATCACCATCATCATCATCATCATCACTATCATCATCCTTATCATCATCATCGTCTTCATCATCATTACCACCATATTCGTCATATTCGTCATCATCATCACCATCATTTTCATCATCATCATCATCATCATCATCACCATTACCATCATCGTCTTCATCATCGCCATCATCATCATCATCATTATTGTATTCGTCATCATCATCATCACCATCATCATCATTATATTCATCATCATCATCGTCATCATCAATATCACCATGTTCGTCATATTCGTCATCATCATCATCACCATCATCGTCTTCATCATCACCGCCATCATCGTCTTCATCACCTTTACCACTTTTGGGTCAGGAGATAGATAGAGAGAGAGAGAGAGAGAGAATGAGAGAGAGTGACATAGAGAGAAAGGGGGTGGGAGTGATATACAAAGTGCCAGATTGAAAGACAAAGAAACAGGTACATTCATATCTACTCCAGATAACATCAATAAATAAAAATTAAAAAAAAACAGCAAGGACCATTGACAAGATGAAGTGGATAGAGATCGAATCTATAGAAAAGAAATGTTGATAGAGAGAGGGCAGTGGAAAGAAAATACGAGTGTGTTTATCTGTGTGTGTGTTTGTGTGCTTTGGCATGAATTTCAATTCCAATTTGATACATTTGTGTCGAGTGGCGCGTCTGTACGTGTCTTTTTGCGTGTGCACGCGTGTTCATGTGTATGTGTGTGTGTTGTGTTGTGTGTGTGTGTGTGTGTGTGTGTGTGT
>BQKZ01007955.1:0-12994 GCA_036244855.1 Temnopleurus reevesii | reverse complement strand
TCGGGCAAGCTTTCGGGATGTCAAGAACAACCGTTGTGTTAGAAGTAAGCATAAAATTTTCATCTATTAGTAAACCCGCCTATTAATTTGTGCCCCGATTTGGTTTGATCTTGTTTTCCCAAGTTGGTATGAAAATACAGTGGAAACTCTGTAAAAAGAGATCTGATGTAACGAAATATCTGCTACAAAGAAGTAAATAATCTGGTACCAGCTCTTTATAACTTATTGTTTTGTAACTCTGCTATAAAGAGAATGCTGCCCTAACAAGGTATTTTTGAAGGTCTCGAGCACCTCTTTATAATGAGTTTCCACTGTAATACAACATTTATTCATGTGTAAAGACATTCTGGACCATTCTGGACTATTCAATTATTCTCATAGCAAAAGATGACAAATTAAGTCGAAAGTAGCAATTTTTTGGCATGTGGTTCAGTCACATTATTCTATGTCTGTGTATATTTTGTTACCTAAACCATCTTTTGTTCGTAAAACAATCATGAACTTCTCATATATTGACAAATATAGAACTTGCATGGTGTAGTAAACATTGGAATTGGTTTACAGTTGCAAAATGTGGTGTATTATTTTTTCGAGAAATAGTCCTGAAAAGGACTGAGCCAAAGCTAAAAAAAAAATGACGACCCCACACCACATTGCGCAACTGCAAACCTATTCCAATTCTCATACATTGTGATTTGTCTCATAAAATGTTTCACTTAAACTCTGCCGTCATGCAACAATTTGTGTACATAAAAATTAAACAATTGTAAAGAAAAAACAAAATATTTCATAGTCTTCTTGCCTTATTCTATTAAGTGAGTTTGTAAGTTGGTCATCTTTCTTTTGTTCAAGTATTGGAGTTTCTTTATTTGTCACTCCTCACTTTGTGATTGCTGCCTCTCACATCCTGTTAATTCTTTCTCTCTACCCCCTAGCTTTTCTCTACATATTTGTGTTTTCACTTATAAATGTCCTTGTCATTTTGCCTATGAGTAAGATTCTGCTAGGATCGAAAGATCAAGGTCTTTTGACTTTATTTTACTCCACAATTCTCATTTATTGGATAAGCAGTTTCAGTTCTCTTCACTTATTTAGTTTTCCGACTAGGCATTTTCAAGAGATGTCCTTTCCTGCATGAATGCTTTGACCATTAATCTAGTTTAATAAAGAATTCAAACCAGTAGTACTGAGGCAAAAAGAAAATTAAACTAACATTGTTTGGTTGTCCAATGAATATCATTCTTTTATAGGGTCAGTTAGTTGGAAAGTTTTTTTTTAAATATAATTTACTTAAAAGTTTCATATTTTCTATAAACTTGGATAATGTCTGTTGAGGAAAATGGCATTCTGTGTATCATAGATTGCTTTTTCATTGAAATTGTAAAAGCCAATATTATGTTGGAAAAAAAAAATTAGCAAAATTTTAGACATATTGACAGATTACTGGGTTATTATTTTTACATTTCGAATGGTCGTTCTACACAGATCTATGGCTAAAATTTTAGCAAATTCATGGTTGCAAACTTTGCTAAAACAAAATCCTAGCAACATTTTCAGCTTATACAGGAGCTGAATTAGGCTATACCTTTAATGAGAAAATGGGGAGGAGAGGAAGGAGTGGTAATGGGCAGAGTGGAGAGAGAGGAAGAGATGGAATAGGAGAGTAGAGGAAGTGAAGGAGAGGGAGATATGAAATTAAAAAAGATTAAAAATTAAAAAGATGGAATGGGGTAGAATAGCAGGGCTGCCAACCAAAGATTGCAATCTTTGTCTATTTCATTTAGAAAAGGGGTACCAAACTCAATGGATGTCAAAAGTCATTCAAAGTATAAAAATAGTAACACGCAAGCAATTGTTGACTGTAACCATTAATTATTCAAACATTTTCAATAGAAAATAAGATAAATATGCCATACAATTCGGCAAAGGCATTTGTTCTTGTCAATGAAGGTAATTAATAGCAGAGCTGCCAACCTAAAAATTCACATTTCAGGGAGATTTTACCATGAAATCAGGGAGATCTTTCTCTTTAACACACACAATCCAATGGAAGAAATCAATGCATGAATCAGAGAGATTGCTGAAAATATGACATTTATTACTAAAAAAATATGCTAATTTTAAGGGAGTCTCCTGCTCAATCACGGAGACTTAGCAGCTCTGTAGTAGACAATACCATTGGTCAATTTAATTTTCCAAACACAGGTGTGACAGATTAATGGGGTGTTGCTCAGAATCAACTGCAAATCAACTGCAACTTTGCAAATTGAAACGCGCATTTTCATTCGCGCACGGTATACGCATTTAACAAGACGCGCATGAAACAATGATTTTGATTGGCGCATTTCGATCAACTGCAACTTGCGATCAATTGCAACTTTTGAGCAACACCCCATAANACACTCAAACGGTGAGGGCAGTATGCATTTTCGGGATTTTCCCGGGAAAATTTGGTCTCCGCAGCGCAGCTTTACTACCGAGAACGCGCGCCTGGGCCTCGGCAAAGTGCTGGGGACGTACAACTTCGTGAACCGTACCGTGGAAAGAAACACTCTCGTGTGGTAGTTGCGAACGTCGACTTCAAGAATTTGATCATTCATCTGTATAAATCATCTATCTAAATCCAAAGGTAAGACATTAATGCGGGGGACTTAAACGAGTAAGCCATATAGGTAGTCTTAAGTTTGGGAGGAGTTTAGAACAATATTGAATTTATTATTTAGTTTTAGTTTGGAGCGAATTCGACAAACGAAACAAAGAGTGAAGACAAGTCAATTCATTCTGCTGGATCTGGATAATAATTGAGGATAAACTAACACTGTGATCCATG
Organism: Temnopleurus reevesii; assembly: GCA_036244855.1. Lineage (NCBI taxonomy): Eukaryota > Metazoa > Echinodermata > Echinoidea > Temnopleuroida > Temnopleuridae > Temnopleurus > Temnopleurus reevesii. The sequence continues at coordinate 10,164 of BQKZ01007955.1, read as the reverse complement.
ATACATTATTCCATTTGATAATGACAGTTTTATGAGAAATTCCCCCAAAATATGCCCAAAACATGAATGATACACTCTTGCTGTACCGATGTAAGAATATCCAGCTGGACAGCCATATTTGACCAATTATTTTATAATTTTTTCATCATGTTTTGTTACGTCCTGCAGTCCTGTACGTCTGAGTCTAAGTTAAACTTAAAGTTAACTTAACCAGATATATTATAACATTAGCAGTAACAGTTAATGTTTAAAGTTAGACAGAATATGAGTTAATTAGGCCTAATAATATAGCTCAATGCCAGCCAGTTTTTATCCAGACATTTACTCAAAATTATTTTATTTTTTTTCTCTTTAAACAAACGCACATTGACATTTACTTTTACTTTAATATAATTCTGATTTTGTTGTGTTCTGTCTGGGTTGTAAAATATTACTTTTTTTAGCCGTGGAGGCTTGGCACTTGTCATGATCATGTTTTGCATCCAGTCATGAAAACACACTTGTGCCAGGACTGTAAACATCGGCACACTCTTTTCTTTGTTTGGTTTACAAAGATTAGTTTTGTTTATTAAATTACATTTCCGAAAAAGGATACGGCCTATGTTTCAAAAATATATTTCAAAAATAAATTTCTTGTTTTTCCCTTTTTCAGAAATGGATGCGTTTCTCAAAGGAGGCAGCCTGAAATCCAAGGCTGGGACAAGCTCAGCAGGAGGAACAGGAAAACAGAGACAAGTCCCTTGGGTGGAGAAATAGTAAGACATTTTATTTGAGTTACTTTCTATTTTCAATGTAACCTTAAAAGCATTGTCTCACATTGTTTTTACTTTAAAAATTGTCAACTACCAAATGCTAAATGCTACCTAAATAGTTGATAGTGTACATATTGGGAATCCTGGATTGCTTAGCAGATTTCCGAGAAGTTTGCAGTCCTCTTGTCATTGATATATTGTTAATTCATATTTTGTTTTTATTTCAGCCGACCCAAGACAGTCGATGAGGTTGCGTACCAAGACGAGGTCGTTGCTGTTTTGAAGAAGTCATTACAAGGAGCCGATGTAAGTTTTGGAAATGCAAACAAAGCATATTGTTGTTATGCATACTTTACTCGAGAGGAACAGAGCTTTTTGCTGGATCAACATTGAACACAAACAGTTGCCTACATTGGAAACTGTGCTTATTTTCCCTTTAATTAAATGGTGTTCTGAGAATAAATAAATTTAGATATATCATTTAGAAAAAGACACATTAAAAATAGGGATTTCGAACTGCCCATTTAAGGACTTTAGTGATTTCCTACATTCAAATTTCCCTCTCTTGGGAATGCAATATCACATTACATTAGCAACTATGCATAGCTTGGAATTTACTAGACCTTTTCCTTTTTCTAATCATGGATTCTAATCTTGATTGTGGAGCGGTTACTAAATTTAGCAAAGATATAGTTTAGGTTACTAATGTTAGACAAAGAGATAGCTAACTTATTTTAGCAAAGAGATGGCCAAGACCATTTTGAGCATTGTATTCCATCTTCAGAGATATGCCGTGCTGCCAACAAGTAGGATTTTATCCTATTTATTAGAAATTTTAGCATATTTTTACTGAATACTGTTTATGACCTTTACATTGTAAAATGATCTGATTTTTATTACTGATATTAGGTTGACAGGACTAGATGGGAATAATACTTCTTGAATTTTAGTATTTGATAAACTTAGGAGTGATTTGGTGGGTTTTTTTTTTTATTTTTTTTTTTTAATTTCTTATTAGCTTCCAAACATGCTGTTCTATGGGCCTCCGGGTACAGGAAAGACTTCTACTATTCTAGCAGCAGCAAGAGAACTGTTTGGGTGAGTTAGCAGTATCCTCCTCCTCCTTATCACCCCCCCCCCCCCCCCCACCTCCATCATCATCACCACCATCACCATCATCATTTCATCATTATAATCATCATTAACATCATAACCACACCGCTCATCATTTTCATCCCCTCCTTGTCTTCGTTATCTAACTCACCTTCTTCAACAGCATCAACATTACCATCATGGTCGTCATCATTGCCAGCATCATAATGACCACGCCCACCATCTTTGTCATACCATCAACACCACCACTACCTCTAGCTTGAGCACTACTACTACTACAACCACTGCAATCTCCATCATCACTTCTACCACCACATTCCTTATCACCATCTCCATTAACAACACTACCATCATCTTCAACATCATTATCCTCATCATCATCATTGTCTTCTTCTTCTTTTTCTTCTTCTTCTCCTTCTTTCTCTTCTTCTCCTTCTTCACCACCTCCATCATCATCACCATCATCACCACCATCACCACCATCAATATTATCATCATCATCATCATCATCATCATTATCATCATCTTCTTCTCCTTCTTCCTCTTCTTCTCCTTCTTCACCACATCCATCATCATCATCATCATCATCATCATCGCCACCATCATCATCATCATCATCATCATCATCATCATCATCATTAGCACCATCATCACCACCATCACCACTGTCAACATTATCATCATCATCATTATCAATTATCATCATCATCATCATCATCATCATCATCATCTTCTTCTTTTTCTTCTTCTTCATCTTCATCAGCATCATCATCAACATCCTAATCCACAAGATCATCAACAATTTAATTCAGTTGAATGATTAGAGACACTCAGAAAGTGTTTATATCAAGCCTATTTGAAAATCAAATAATTAAATCTATATCCTTAATCTATGAAACCAAATGAACATGTATTCTTCAATTAATTTCTTTCACTTCACCTAGTGGCGACATGTATCGAAGCCGAGTCCTTGAGCTGAACGCATCTGATGAGAGAGGGATCCAGGTCGTCAGAGATAAGGTCAAGAAGTTTGCCCAAACAGCGGCAGGTGGACTTCGACCAGAGTAAGTTTCACCAAACTTCTGTACAGTATCACTTGAAATAAACGCAACAGTGTTCCATAATGACCATTTTAGTATCTATGCCAATGCCTTAACTGGGGATAACAAAAGGCTTTCAGATTTATATTTGTTAAAATGGAGTGATTGGAGGAAATGAAAAAGGAAGATCGAGCCTAGGGTGGGAGAAAAACTCAAATGAGAGAGCAGAAGATTTTTATGAATTTAATTCAATTCTATTTAAGGGATATTATAACATATCTTTACAGCCAGAATTCTGAATTATTCAATTCACTTCAATTGAAGATAACATTTATTTTTTTCCTTTAACAATAAAAATCAATCAATGCTGTACAACTGTGACATATTGTACCATAAAACATTAAAAATCAAAGCAAAGTGGATTTAAAGTATGATATCTCCTGCCAAACGCAAGTTAGTGAGAATCTCTGAAGTTTGTGTACCTTATCATTAAACAAGCCATGATATTGTGTCTTTGTTTTGGGAATAACAATAAAATCCCTTGAGAAATTAATCTGTTTTCTGACACATTTCTTTTATTTTTTACAGTGGGAAACCTTGCCCTCCATTCAAGATTATCATTCTCGACGAGGCTGATTCTATGACAAATGACGCTCAGGTAAAATGCTTTCCTTGGTACTTTCTTTCATGTTAGAGAGCTTTAACCCTTTGAATGCGAACCAGCATTGCTGCTATAGGGGAATATATAAACATTTGGTAATTTGAAGGCTAATTCATTTGATTAAGTAACTTTGTACCTTTCAATTTGAATGTATCAATGAATGACCATACTTTTCTTGTTCTGATAATGTAAGTTTTATAATAATAATAATGTAAGTTTTATTCTTGAAAAGTATTGATATGATTATGCATCTCAGAGATGAAGATTTGACCTCATTTGTGACAGCTTCATAATCTGGGCTCTGTAGAAGCCAGGCGCATCCAAATGGTTGAGACCCGACATATTGGTGCATATGCCAAAAACAGTGTTGTTGTTTTTTCTTAGCTTGGCTTGAAATTGTTTGCAATCCTCTTTGGATTGAATAGTAGAAGAAAGTGTGTGAGGGTTGAGATCAAAATAACCTTGCCTGCATTGACCTTGCCAAAGTCAATCTTTTTTGTCTATGAGGGAAGAAAATTGTTATGGTTTTTTTTTTCTCCATGGACACATGTGTCTAATTCCTGTTTTAAATCAAAATTCTAAAAGATATTTCCTAGCTCCTTTTTTGTGACATATGACAGTCCATTTGCATATGTCAATCAAGTGCAGATTGTGTGAAAAATGAACTGCAAATTCATGAATCATTCCCCTCTTCATTCATAACATTCATTTTCTTGAGGCAGAAGGTGTTTCATAAATCTTGACACAGCAACTATAGGTATTCACTGACAAATCCAATGAAATCGTTGATTTTTATTAGATGACAAGCAGTATCTCAGACTGTTGCTATGGTATCTCAGAATAACTGCTCGTCGTTTTGACAAGCTACACGAAACGACCTCCAGGTCATTTCTTGTTAATGCATTTGTTTGTGCTTTTGTTTTTATTCAGTCTGCCCTAAGAAGAACAATGGAGAAACAGTCTAAAAACACAAAATTCTGCCTCATTTGCAACTACATAAGCAGGTATGTAAACTCTGGTCCCTTGGTATGTGCTTGTAATCCAATGCTGAATTTGGAAGCCGCACAATTTCTTTTCGTGTCCTAGCAATGCAAATTTCTGCCTCACGGAACTATGTAAGCGAGGCAGTGTTTCACTAAGATACAAAAGACCTGAGGGGGGGGGGGGGCTAGTTAGGGTTAATTAAACTCTTTCTTAACTTGGGGAAGTATCACCTACATATGAAATTTGCTCTCAATCATTCAAATCAATGGTAATGGTCATTTAGGTCTTGTGATGTTCACCTGTAAGGATGGATGTAAATGTTTAACTGACTTGGAGATTTGAGGTTAGAGCTCTGGACGTGTCGTTGAAATCAGACAGAATTCAGATTTCCACCTATATCTTTTGCTATTTTTTTTTCCTTGAAACTTCCTTTAATATTCCATTTATAGACTCTAATTTGAGATATTGATCAGCTTCATATGCCGACTATTGGGTGAGAAATTGAACATTTGAGCACAAGAAGACAGAATACCGAAAAGTATTTCTTCAAGAAAAGGGCTATTGAATTATGTCTTTCTTTTTAAGAGAATGCTGTGTTTTTCGTGATGAATGGGAGTTTAGGCCATAGCAATTGCTTCTCAAATTCAATGAAGTAGGTTTTCCTGTTTCTAGAAAGCTTGGCTGCAATAATGGCAATGTCTTGCTCAATGGTTTGCTAATGTCACAAATAGATATGATGTCTAAAAGGAAATGTTTACATCGCCGGTTAGTAATGCCATGCTGCGCTTTAGCACAGTGGTGCAATGGGATATCTATTGTAGCAGTTTATTTTGTATTGTCTACAAAAAAAAAAAAGAAAGATATATGTACATGATTCTATATGAGATGTAATCGTTGTCATTATGTGCACTTACTGAATGATGTGACCAATAAAATATTATTTCAAAACAAAAAAAAGGTGGAAAACATTTAACGTGATTAAAAAAAATCTCTGTCATTTAGGGAGGTTTTTATCTTGTTATTTAATACTTTCTATTGATTTGATACACGATTATTGAACTGTTGACGTCACATTGCTCGAATATCTACTTCAAGCCTTTAACAAACCAACTGAGATAGATATACAATGCAGAAATCATTAAATATGAGATCAAATCAGTAATCCAAGGTGATTTTCATCGTGTTAATCATTTTTCTTCTATTTGTTTTAGGATTATTGAACCACTGACATCACGTTGTTCCAAATTCCGCTTCAAGCCGCTGAGTAAACCTGTCCAGGGACGGAAACTAAGGGAGATATGCGAGGCGGAAAACATCAAATGTAGCGAAGAGGTCGGTCATAAACCGCCGTCAAAATTTCAGCTTATGCAGTTTTGTCAGAGATATGAAATATTTTTGTCCTGAATGCAAATTCCATCTATACAAAGAATGTGAGAGACAATGTTAGTCCAGAATATTGGGATTATTTTTAATATTATAATTATTATTGTTATTATTATTTGTTCGGCAAATTCAAAACAAAACAATTATAGGATGAGTAAAAGGTACAACGATACAAGAATTTGGCAAAAGAATAGATAATTAAGACTTGTAGTTGGCTTGAGAAGGCTGCCCAATCGTGGAAAAGGATCTACATAACTCGTGGGTTTTTCATCCCAACCCTATCAAAACAAATGGAGGTTGATTTTATTTAATTCAATTTGTTTATTATTTTATTCATTTGATTAAAAAGTCATGGGATTACTTTCAAGAAATTGATTTGGTCAATATGAGTTTATTCTGCTTTATTTACAGATTCTGGAATTATGCCCAGTATTTTTTTATCTCATCTATTTGATTAGCATTTTATTTCATTTAAAACTTTGTCTTTTATCATTCAGGCGTTAGAAGCAATCTTGAAAGTCTCAGAAGGAGATATGAGAAAATCGATCACATTTCTACAGAGTGTACATCGTCTACAGAGAGAGGAGGGTGTTCTAGTTGATGATATCTACGAGATAGCTGGGGTGAGTATGAGTGAAGTTTTTGCTGGATGTCATAATGTACCATTTTTTAGGAGATCCATACTACGGATTCTCACATGCTAAATTATTTGGAATAATTTGTATGTTTGTATTTAGAGAGAGAAAAATTTGGCAAATTAAACAAATTCATTCAGGTCTTCACTATTGCTCGAAAAAATAGCTTCCCTTTTCATTCACTGAACTTATGCGACACATGTTCAACATTTTTTCTCAGAAGAATGAGGAGGGAAATTTATTTTGCACGCATCTAGTAGTACTATCATCTAGCTATTTTGAATGTTTTAATAAAAGTTGTTCACTTTGTTTAACGGTATACTAGTAGATTCATAATGGTCGAGATTCAGATATTGATGTGAAACTAGCTGATGTGTTCACAAATTACTTAACATGCCTTAATATAACTGTGTTCGAAATTAACAGCGGAATTTAATTTTTCGACTGATTTGCAAATCTGCAGGTTATTCCAGATAGAATTACAGAGAATCTCATCCAGACCTGCTACAACGGTTCCTATGAAAAGTTTTTCGAGCGGTTCCTGTAACCTGTGATAATTCAATAATTTCAACACATTCCAGTCAAATCAAAAGGATTACCTTGCAAAAACTCTCTTTCAGGCCTGTTACAGAGGGTTCCACAAACGGCTTTATCATTTTATGAAAGGTCCAGAATTTGAGTTGATTCAGTGTTTTTTTAACCATGTGCCAGTTATTTAATACTCCAACAAGATTACAGATAATTAACAGATTATGAACAAATTAACAAATAATAACAGAGGGTCCTGTGGGTCTGTTCATTAAAATGTCTGAATCTTTTCATGATCAATATTTTTACTCCATGCAGGTTATCCCAGATAGAATTGCAGAGGATATTATCCAGACCTGATCACAAATGGACAGTCTTTTTCAGGCCTGTTACAGGAAAAATTCATAATAGCATGATGAAAGGTCTTAAACCAATCTTTTTACTCCATGCAGGTTATCCCGGATAAAATTACAGACAATCTAATCCAGACCTGCTACGGAGGCTCCTATGAAAAGCTTGATGAGAGGGTCCAGGAACTACTTCAAGATGGCTACTCGGCCTCCCAGGTCATTAATCAGGTAAGCAACTTCCGTTCCATCGTCATATGATGATGTGATGAGAATAAAATGATGACTATATTCATGCTTCAAATTAGCAGCTGTTATTCTGAATATTTTCCTTTTTCTATGCCTCCGCCAACGATAGGTGGTGCCTGAGGCATTATGTTTTTTGGTTGTCCGTCTGTCCGTCCGTGTGTCTATCCGTGTGTCCGTCCGTGTGTCCGTCCGTGTGTCTATCTGTGTGTCCGTCCATCCGAAACTCAATTCCGTGATAATTTCAGAACCACTGAACAGATTATTACCAAACTTGGGTCGGGCATGTATAAGCATTAGAGGATGAACTGATCAGATGTTAAGTTCAAGGTCAAAGGTCACAGGCCCCAAGTCATCCGAAATGGCTTTTTACCAGGACAACTTCAGAACAATTGAACAAATTTCTGCCAAACCTGACTTGGGTATGTAGAAGCATCAGAGTGTGTACTGATTCGATTTTGGGTGCATGGGGTCAAAGGTTGCAGAGCAAAAAAAAATATTAAAAAATCATCCTAAATAGCTAGTAACTGCAATAACTTCAAGGTAATGGAACAGATTACTATTAATCCTTTCTCACTTTGGAGTTTGCATAAGAGGATGATTTTTTTTTGTTGTTGAAAAATATAATGATAGACAGGAGTAACTGGAGGATCCATACTAGGTCTCGGCGGCTTAGCTGAGCTGGTAGATAAGTAGGTATAAGTGGATGAAGTGATTAGATTTTGGGTTCATTGGGTCAAAGGTCAACTTTTTAAAAATATTATAATTCTTATTTTTGTGCAGGTATTTGATATCATCGTCGAGAGAGGAGAATTGACGGACAAACAGAAGTCCGCCATCGCTGAACGTCTGGCCGTCATCGATAAGCGTCTTTGTGACGGAGCAGACGAAGGGTTGCAGGTCATGGACCTGTTTACATTAGCAATGGATCAGTTTTGTACAGCATCGGCATAGAAATAAAGACTTTACAGCAAGTGTGAAACAGGCTTCCTAGATGTGTTCACAATATGTCCTTATGTTTAAAAAAAGAATGATCCATTCACGTTAGCCTTGGATTTGTACGGCACTACATCAGCATGGAATTAAGACTTCATACCTATGTAAACAGAGCTACCCAGATAGGGATGTATTTTTGCAAGAAATCTGTTCATGCTAGCGATGGATCTTTTCTTCCCTGCATCTGAATTGAATAAAGACTTTGTAGGCAGCATGAGCGGGACTGTATCTGGAAAATTTGACTCACCCATAACAAAATCAGTTCACATAAGCCATTAATTATTTCTGCTATCATCAAAGTAAAGACTTCACACTAGGTATGGAAAAGGCCTGCTACAGTTTGCTATATTTACGTTTTAGCCATGATCAGTTGTGCGTTCAAAAAACAGGGCTACAAAACCACACAAGGAAGAAAGAAAATGTGGTCTTTAACAGCAGGTGGTCTGTATAGACAGGTTCATTTACAGGGCTCGAATTAGCCTAGGGAAACCCAAGGCAATTGCCATGAGTACCCTCCCGAGATTTCCTACAGTTCTCTATTATTTTGCCTTGAGTAGAAATGTGTCCCTCATCAAAATGGCTTTGTATATGAAGCCCTGATGAAATCCTATTTGGATGCCTGCATTTACATGAAAATTGCATCTTAGGGAGTCAGGTAATGTGGTCTTTATACACAGGTGGTCACTAAAGCAGGTTTAAATGTACATTGGTTCTTATGATTGCCATGCGGGTTATCTCTCCGAGAACATTCAGACCTGTCTATAATGGCCATCCAACGGAAATTGAACATTGGTTACCACTGTTGTGTTGGCAGGTTATTCAGCAATTCTTATCTTAATGGGACCAATATATGCATCCATAATAGACAGGTGGTCACCCGACAACAGGCCTTGTCTCTTTGAGTGCTAATAAGTTTTGCCGAGTATTGGGAAATTTGGTTGCATTCTGTAATTCAAAGACTAATTGATCTTATTTAGGGGGTATTGTTCAAAATCAGCTGCAACTTTGCAAATTGTAACACGCATTTTCATTAGTGCTAGGTGTGCATATATAACAGGACACGCATGAAACAATGATTTTGATAGGCACGTTCTGATCAATTGCAACTTTTGAACAACACCCCTTTAGTTATTTTATGTATCATCTTCTGTATCATCATATGTATCAAGGAAAGGCCATACTTTTCCCGCTGTAAATTTTGTTCTTGAAATGGCAAAAACACGATTCTATAACTTAGCGGAGGAAAGCCAACCTCATTTGCCTTGAAAGGCCTCCAAAGGGTTAGATTGTAATATTTTACAGGCAAGGCCTCTTGTTCAAGGCCAACAAGGAGTGCATGTGCACCAGTCCTAAGGGCATCTAAGGCATCACTATGAGCAAAAGGGACAATGGATTTGGACAAAGTAGACAACTTCCATTTAGGCATTCATAACGGCTAGATGCACACAAAAAGGAATTTCCTTCCCTCTTATTCTGCAG